>CATIWQ010064646.1:0-23660 GCA_949673415.1 Euphorbia schlechtendalii | reverse complement strand
ATATATATTCATTTATTTATTTATATATATACAAGTTTATATATACATATATTTCCAAATAACCCAATTAAATTATTTTGGACCCTCAAAAATATTATCAGACTTTAAATTTTTACTTTTAGCCTTTTAAATAATTTCCACGGTCTTAAATATTTATTTAGGGTCCCAAACATTATTTTAATGAGGAGAACTCCATTTGAAGATTGTCGGACAGTCGAAAATCGTGTGATTCGAGGATAAATATCCCAAAATGCCGTCATCATTGAACGTGCGAGCTGGTACAAAATCCCGTGCTCACACTCTTCTTAACTGCTCAAGGTTAAATCTAGCCAAAACCTTGTCAATGTTTGTACTTTGAGAAACACCTAGCAACCTCTTAGATCTATCATTGTAGATCTTTATACCAAGTATAAAAGATGCTTCTCCAAGGTTTTTCGTGGAGAACTTCTTTGACGACCATTACTTAGCTGCTTAAAGAAAAGGAACATCGTTTCCTATTAGTTATGTGTCACCGACATATAATACGAGGAAAACGACTACACTCCCACTAACCTTCTTATATACACAAGGTTCATTAGCATTTTACACAAAACTAATTTTTTGGATTGCCTCGTCAAACCTAATATTCCAAATCCTTGATTCTTGCTTAAGTCCATAAATGGACCTTGCAACTTGCATACCTTCTAGCCTTCTTAAGATGTAAAACCTTCGGGTTGTGTCATATATACATCCCGGTCAAGGTTCTCATTAAGGAACATGGTTTTCACATCCATCTATCAAATCTCATAATTAGAATGAGCAGCAATGGCAAGGAGTATTCTGATAGACTTTAGCATGGCTATTGGTGAAAAGGTTTCATCATAGTCAATACCTTCTTTTTACCTATAACTTTTGCGGCTAGCCTTGCTTTATAGGTAATTACATCATCCATGTCAGTTTTCTTTTTTAAAATCCACTTGCATCTTATGGTTTTAATCCAACTTGGAGCATCAACCAAGTTCCAGACTTAATTTTCGTAGATGGAGACCATCTCTAACTTCATGGCTATAAACCATTTGTCAAACTCTGAGCCTTCCATTGCCTCCTTGTAAATCTTTGGCTCGTCATCTTCCATAAGAAAGATGTGCTTATCATCAGTGATGAAATAACTGTATCTCTCAGGAACGATTGGAGCCAAACCTGACCTACACAATGTTGGTGTTATAATAGGTTATTCCATGCTTATCTTTTCTTGTGTAACAGGTGTAGGATCAATCACTTGATTGTCTTTTTAATCTTCTTGAGCATCCAGCTCATGATTGCTCCCACTAGCTTTTGCAAATATTTATTCCTTATAAAGGAACTGAGCATAACTAGAAATAAGTAACTTTTCTTCATTCGAATCATAAAAGGTATACCCCATAGTCTCCTTAGGCTAACATACAAACAGACACCTGTTAGACTTAGCACACAGCTTATCTAAACTTGCCCTCTTTACATAAGTAGTACATCCCCAAACTCTCATGTGAGAAAGAGCTGGTTTTTTACCATACCATATTTCGTACGGTGTTTGATCAACCAATTTCGAGGGAACTCTATTTAGAATATAAAGTGTGCTCTCATGTGCATAACCCTAAAAGGATCTGCTGAGTTCTTCTTGGCTCATCATGGACCGAACCATATCTAGTAGGGTTTTATTTCTCCTTTTTAACACTCCATTGTGTTGGGGTGTATAAGGACAAATAACCATATCTTAGAACTTTCAAACTTGTGCCTCATAAGGTACAAATAACCATACCATGCGTAATCATCAATAAAAGTTATGAAGTAGACAAAACATTCATGTGTCTTAACATTCATTGGACTACATACATCGGAATGTATTATTTTCAAAGTATTCATAGCATGCTAACCCTTTCATTTGAAAGGTTTCTTTGTCATCTTTACCTTTAAAAAATGTTTGCATGCCCTATAAGATTCATGTTAATCCAAGATAGCTTAAATAATTGAGCAGAGGGGGTTGATTTCAATTACTTAGTTCTTTTAAGATATACAAAATTTCTTTTCCAAGTTTAGTTTTAAGATGCGTGCTGAGTTCTTTATATTGTGCCCTAGTCTAAAAAATATAAACTACTCAGCTTTGTTGAGTGTAGTTTATCTTCAAGTTGTGCTGAGTACTTTACTCAGCTTGGATTGGTTTTTTGAGCAACACTTAGAAAGAAGAGAGAATGATGAATGGGCAAGGACCTTATAAAGTTAGCGACTAAGGTTAAGAAATTTAATACCTGAGATTTATACTAGTTCACCCCCGAGTCTACCTTCTATCCCCAGATTTCTTTCCGAGTTTTAATCCATTAGTGTTTCTGTCCTTCTTTAAGCGGAGAAACCTTTAAAGAAGGTAAACTCTATTACAGAAAGTACCTTTCTTTCTAACTACCACTCAACCATAGTTTAGGTACCCTTCCTAAATTGTCACTCAAATTTGATTTAAGAAATTGTGAACTAAGGATGTCAACTTATAAAAATTGATGAATCCTTTTACAATGTTAAACTTAAGATGGCTTCTCTCTATTACAAACTGATTGACAAATGACCATTTTCTTGAAATGCTTGAGTTGGAATTTCTGAATGTTGGGAATATTTTGATAGTATTTCAACTCTTAAAAATTTGAGGTGATTCACCAAGTTTAAACATCTTCTTCAGTCTTCTATTTATGCTTGGAAGAGTTGGAAGTAGTCATTGCAAACTTCTCGTCCTAACTTTATCTTCAATTTCTCTTCTCTTCACAACTTTCAAATTTCTCCATTTGAAACAAATTGTAGGATGTTTAGAGATAGAAAATTTTGAATGTTGAAACTCGAGATTAATCCGTTAATCTGATATGCATCAAAAGCTCATTTCCTTCAAGCCATTCCTTCTAATAGATTAGCGAGCAAGATGCAACATGGATTTAGAACCCAAGTTAATAGTACTTCATAGTACTGAGTAGTTTTGGAAATAGCAAACTGTTTAGGATAGTGAAATTAGTTGAGTACTAAGTAGACCCTTAATTATTAAAGCTGACTTGAGTTTGTTCAAGGGAAAACAATTCAGTTTTGTTGGATAATTAATTAAGTTATGACTTAGAGTAGGAAAAGCTGAGTGTGTGCTGAGTACTACATGGTTTAGAGTTATTTCACTTCGCTCGTGCTGAGTCCTGCTTTTAAATAATTAAAAGCACTTTATTTGACACATATAGACTGTGAGCAGGTGACACGGAGTGGTGGGCCGAGAGCGCGCGATGATGAGAGGAGCGGTCCACCAGGGTGTTTATAAAAATAGAAAGCACTGGGTTGGGGACCTAGAAAAAGGTTGAAAGAGAGGGCGAAAACATTTTAGATCGGTTCAAACCTGAATCCGCCATCTCTTAGTGTGGAGTCGTCACCTGGATTAGCTCTTTCTAGGAATTAGAGTCTTGTGAGGCTTAACGTCCGGGGGATGGCCCACCAAGACACATAGATTCAGGTTCGGGATAAGTTACTTATTTCTTATGTGATCACATTATATTACATATACAGAAAACCGTATTTTCTTAATTATACACATTTGTGCTTAGGTCATTTTTTATTTTAAATGCATGATTCACGTATGGCGAAAATAATAAACCATCCACAAGGTGAAATAATAAACCATCCACAAAGTAGTAAGTAAATGTGGAAAATAAATGTGAAAAATAAAAATTACAAGGCTTCCAAAAATCGGGGGATGCAACTGCCCGCTAACCTATTAATTACATTTCTCGTAAAATGATTAAAATGCGATACCCGAAGGAAAATAAATCCTAGGCATACTTCTAACCTACGTCCACAAGGGTCAACACAGGGGATATCACATATGTTCGACTTGATTTTAGTGAGGCCCTTGTGGCCTAGTTAAAACATCGAAGATTTTAAAGTTGTTAAATTAAATAAAAATTGGTTCATTTTTATTTACACGTATGTTGGTTAATTTTATTAGTGAAAATAATCGCATGGCATAAGGTGAGGTCTGTTATCTAGGAATAATTTTAATTCCTTTCGTTGGGGTATTCTAATACATATCTTTACTAAATAAATAAAACAGAAAATTGAGATGAAGAGAATTATTACATTATTTATAATAATAAGTAAATAAAATAATTCCTAGGTCTACAAATAAAAATCAGAAAGAGATGAAGCAGGCGATGAGAGCGGAATTCGCAGTTCTATGAACTCAGAGGCTTACCCTTACGGTATGAATCCACTCCGGCGTATCCGTTCGGCCTTCGGAAGTCCTCCTCGTCCTTTAGTTTAGTTGAAATTGTTGATGTAAAAGTCTAAAAAAACTTCATTTAATTCTTGGAATTATAATGTTATTTTATTAGAAAATACATGTTTATTTATCCAAAAGATAATCAGACTCGGGTTCTAAATTTGTTTTAGACCCGAGGATATATGAGGATTTAAGAAGAAAAGATGAAGAAATTTGAGTAAAAGATGAAGAGATTTGGGATCCAAATATGTTTTGGATCCGAGAAAAATTTAGAAGAAAAGAAGTAATTATTTTTTGTATTTTTTTTGTATCTGAAAGAGAGAATTTTCCTCTGAATTTCCCAGCCCCCTTCAATCCAAAAAGGTCCGACCATTTATAGAAAAATCCCGGAAAATCCAAAAAAGGCTAAAAAGTTTGGCAAGCTCGCCAAACTTGCTAGCGAGCTTGCTAGAGAGGCTGGCAAGCTCGCCAGCCACCTTTGGCGAGGCTGGCCAGTCTCGCCAAAGAGGCTGGATAGCCTCGCCAAAGAGCTGGCGAGCCTCGCCAGAAATGGTGAGGCTCGCTAGGGAGTTTGGTGAGCTTGCCAAACTCCTTGGCAAGGCTTACCGCGCCAATATGGCAAGGCATCGCCAGACCCCTGGCGAGGTTCGTCAGCCCCTGGTGAGCCTCGCCAAACCAAGGTTTAGTGAGGTTCTCCAGGCTTTCTGGCGAGTCCGGATCCTGTTTTTTTATGATGTTTTTTTATTTTTTATGTATTTTTAAATTTTTTAGTTAATTTCTAAATTAAAGTCCTTTTAAATTCAGAGATGAGGTAGTCTCCCATTTGAAGATCGTCGGATAGTCAAAAATCGTGTGATTCGAGGATAAATATCCCGAAAAGCCATCATCATTGAACGCGCGAGCTGGTATAAAATCCCATGCTCACAACTGCCCCTCGTGTGATAATTACTAACGCTGTGTCTAAGAGGTGCGGCTGGTGACTCCTTATTCCCAATTGGTGATGACATATGCCTTCCTTTCTGGCTTTGTATCTTCATAGGGTTGTCTATCTCATTCTTCAGAATCCCTTAGGTACTTGATGCCCGTTGTGGGTGGGTCGACCGTTTCTTTCTGCGGCGTCCCTTTAATGGTTGGCAGCAGTTTCATTCTTCGGTTGATAAATGAAATTGTTTCATTCTTCAGCCGTTGAGATAACCATTTCCTTCTTTGATTGTGTTTTGTATTTCCTTAATAGGATGTTAACTTGCTTCCTGTAACAAATCAGGGAAAAGATAATGTTAATAAATTTGATGGTGAGTGTTTTAATTATTTGATTGAGTTTATGCAAAGCAAAAATTTTTACCCCTTCAATTAAAAAATAAAACATAATAAGTAAATAAGTTTAATAAGAAATTCGGGGTGTCCCAAAAAATTGCTCCATTGTTTAGGAGGCTTTTTTTGCGTTGTAACATTGACTTTAGGCTTGAGTGGGCCATTGTCATGTTTGTAGGTTCCTCATGTGGAGGTGGGGATTCTTGTTTATCGAGACAGTGTTGCCCCAGTTTGGCATTGTCTTTACCTGTAGATAACATGATGCGAATGTAATGTATGCATGATTTTATGCATGAACAATTTTTATCATATGATGTATGTTCATCTATTGTAGGCGTCGTGGGCTTCATTCAGTGAAGAGCCTTCTCTTGTGCTGGTGCATGGTTGCCCCTATGAATTGTCTTGTTAGGGATTCCATGGACGACTCCCTCAAAGCGATGACCATGGGTTCATTGAATCAGATTCGAGTTCATAGCTTGGATCTGATTTGACGAAAGTCTGGATGAATCATTGATCCCACGTTGTGTAGGTGATTATCGCTTAGTAACTGTTTACCTGAAGTTTTGAAGGTATATGATGCCTCATACCATTCCAAGGAGGAGATGATGAATTTGATATTTCTATGGTCCTATGTTTTGCATAGATCACCCTTGCGAGTTTTCAATCTATCGAACCTTGTCTTAATTTTTGCCTGGACCGCCCTTTCAGGTTTTTAATCCAGCAGACTCATTTTTCTTTATATTTTTTCATTTTTTGGATGTTTACTTGCGACATTCTACCATTGGCATGCAAGCAATAAAAATAAACATATGCATAAAGATTCAGCAAAAATGACAATTCATTGATGAACTTAACAGGGGTATAAATGTTTCAAATGATTTGACTCCTACCATCAATTAACCCTTTCAGGTTTTCTAACCAATGTGGTTCTCTCTATGTCCTAAGTTTTGCCTGAGCCGCCCTTTTCGAGTTTTCAACTCAGCGGACTATTCTTTTATGGTTTGAAAAGAAGCCCTAATTTTTGCTCAACTAACCGAGTGTTAATTGACAGGCTAATTACAAATTTATTCTTTTTTGTTCGTACTACTTTTTAGAGATTTATTTCTTTCACCTATGTGTGATAGCAATTGTGTAAGACTTGGTTGATTTGGTAGATCGACTGCCGTCCATGTCCATAACTTCAGTTGTTATCTCATTCAACATTTTCTAACCGATTGGTTGGTGCTCTCGCCGCTTTGCTGGCTTAACATGTATGTGATGATGGGTCTTGATCATAGGCGTTTCCTTTGATGGTGTGATGATTGGGACCCAAATAGTAGCGAGTCATGTGAAGGAGTTGTTGACATGTTCAATGGTCTGACTATTTTTATATTTAGCATTGACTCTTATTTGATTATCCCACAATGATAGTGATTTGTGTGATGGAGTTATTGACGTATTCAATGATCCGACTGCTTCTTTATGGCAGTGCGTTGGTTGTTTGGTCTTATGAATGGTGGTGATGGAGTTGTTGACGTGTTCAATTATCCGACTTCTTCTTTGTGATGTTGCGCCGATTGTTTGTGAATGGTTGTGATAGAGTTGTTGTATTCAATGATTTATCTCCTTCTTTGTGACATTGCGTCAGTTGTTTGGTCCCAACTTGCTTGGTCAATATTTTCACCTTATTCTAGCTCCGATCCTTTTGATCTTTGCGTGAATCAGTGGATGTTTCGTGCTTGGAGATCTTTTCATTGATCTTTCGTCCTTGTATGATGAGGCAATTGCTATCACGTGTTGTCTAAGTACATGTATTTATCTCTCACTTTATCTCAAGAGTAAAATCATTTGAATTTATTATGGGGAATCCATTTATACCCAAATTAATTTCATAAAATGATGTGTCACGCATGCTAAAAACATTATGAATATTTTTATGGGAATGCGTGATGTCATTGATAAAATATCAAGCAAATAAACAAAGTTCAATTTATTCAAAATTCAAATGTCACATGGGCAAAGTAGCTGAAAGGTAATTTATTACATAATAATTCATCACGGGTTAGTACCCCCCATAGGTGTCCATGGATTAGAAGTGCTCCATCCGCTCTGCCTTCCCAAACACTTCTTGATAGCTAGAGAAGCTATCAGATCCGAATTTGTTCTTATATGGTGGCAATGCGCCTTCCAGCAGCTTTGTTATCATCTTCGATAGGGTCAAATGAGTTTATAGCCTGACCTATGTGGCCATCCAACGTGTATAGTAAGATTTGAAGTTCTCACCCTGCCTTTGCCTTATGGCCTCTAGATGTTGCATTGTGGTTTCCATTTGAGAGTTGAAACCATAATACCCCAGCATAGATTGAGCAAGGCTATTCCAATCAGTGGCTATGTCCAACAGAAGGTGGCTATACCATTCATTGACCAGGTGGCCTAAGGTGATGACGAAGAGCTTAGCCATCATTCGGTCGCTGACCCTAAATGCTCTCACCACTATTTGATAATGCGTCAAGTGAGTGCGCGGGTAACCAGATCCTACATATTTCTCAAACTGCAGCATTGCGAAGTTTGGGGGCAAGTTGTCTTCATCCCTGATTATCGGTTGTGTAAGGTACATGCTCTTTAGGTGGCCACAGTGAGTGGCCAAGAACTGTTGCCATAGTTCCGCCATGCCAGGTTGTTAGAGGATGGTGTTCCCTACGCTCGGATAAGAGCCATATTGCCCCTGGGGATATGTCGCGAAATGGGGCAGTTGAGGTTCCTGGAAGTGTCAGGATACCGACGTACTCCAGTTAGGAATAGGGTGTTAGGTCATTCCTTGGTAGAAAAGCCCTGGTGCGAATGCAAGCTACACAATTTATCCAAGGAAGAATGGATTCTAGTTCAGTTGACTTTGTCCTACCCCGAACTGATGACAAGTAGTTGGGGAAATCATGAGTGAAGTAGGAGGTCCCCCTATCGGACTGATATTGTTAAGGGTGAACTCTGGGCTGGACACTGCATTCTTGGTCCTCCCGACGTGTTGGCGAATGAGCGTAGCTAGCTGTTCGCTGTTGGAAAAGGCATTTATGGCAACTGCAATCTCGGTGCTCACTGATGACTGCTGAGAATTTTATCCTGTACAGATAGGGTGATCTTCCCTTGCACCTTCTTCTTATAGATTGGCCATAACAGTGCATTGAACTAAATCTGAGTCTGAACTCGAGTCCTCACTTGAGCCAGTGTACGGAACCCCCTCTAGATTGGCCACAATTGGGGAAATGTGGACTAGGCGGTGAGCAGGCCTCCTCCAATCCCCTTTGATACACAATCAGAATATTAGACCGTGTATGTAAGATTCATGATATAACTCATGATGCGGGTAATGCATGAGATTTTTAATGTTATGGCTGCATTCACAAGTGGTTAGCATGCTATAATGTGAAATAACATGTATTTCAATCATTTAAAACAAACATGTTAGTCGTTAGGTAAAAATGAAAACTTGCGGAAATGAAAATCTAACAACGAGGGTTAGATTTGAGATTTCTACAATGAGTGATGTAAGTGAGGTGACTAAGTTACCTATGTGGTAATAAGTTAGTGGTTTGAGGTTTTGTACTATGAGGAGGTCAAAATTGTTTCGGGTAAGAGGTGTGACATACCCTGATAAAATGAAAATAACTACCATATGTAGCTACCTAATGAATGATTTGGTTATTTCACCCAATTAGGGCAGAGTTTTTTGGATACCTATGTGGTCATCTCTATTTGAGGGTATGTGGTGATATGTGAATTATTACCTCGCGTGGGTGAATGATACGGGTATGAGGCGTATACCCTTGTAAGGTAAGACTTTTGAAGTAAGTTTTCCTCGTGTGGTCTTAGGTTAGGACATCAACTGGGATATCCTTTAATGTGGGAAAAACGGTTTTGGGTAGGTATTTTCCCCATTTGGGCTTTTGGTGTGTATAATTGCCTCGGAAGGGCTGTGAGTTGGATGTTGAGTGGACATCTCATGGGTAATGTGGTGGAAATGATATTTCCCCTTGCGCGCTAAGTGTCGGACGTCAAGTGGACATCACATAGTAAAAGGAAGGTATGTTTACCATGTAGACGCTAATAGCGGGATTTCAAGTGGACATATCTCTGAAAAGGGGTAAGTGATATTCGTAGGTGGTTTTATGATATCCTAGGGTGACACGATCTAAAGTGTCAACTATGCCTAATTGTATGTGATGAGAAGATGTTATGTTACATCATATAAGTGTGTGCGTTCAAGTGGTTAGCATGACATTTGTATAATGACAAATTGAAAGTAGTATACAAGTAGCATGCAATGTCATATCTTCCAACCATACAACTTCCCCGTGTAGGGTTTTTGGCTAGTCTCTATCCTAAGTTTGGTTCATCTTAGGATCATGATGATACTAAGGAGTGCATCTGTAAGAAAATATAATGCATGATCGCTTGTTGGGTAACACCCTATGGAAAATGCCTATGGTTTATTTACATGAAGGTTACAAATGGGTTGTTGATGTAGAATGTTCTTGTTGCACTGAAACACACTCCAAGCCCCTAACGAGAGAAGTACATGCGATATGGCAACAAGTGCTCCACCCGCTTAAGTACTATCTTTTCTCATGGAGGTAGATTAGTACAAGAGAAAGTTTTGCGGTAATAAGGGTACCTTAGACTTATGGGCCAATCCCTTCTACTGCAATGCGTTATTAAGAATATGTCATAATTAAGAGAAAACAGAATAATGTGATCAATAATTTTCGGCACTTATCCAAAATCTAAAACCTTTGAAAGAACAAGTTTTAGAAAAGTCTCCAGCGGGGTCGCCACTGTGAGCGGGTGACACGGAGCGGTGGGTCGAGAGTGCGCGATGATGAGAGGTGCAATCCACCGGGGTGTTTATAAAAAAAGAAAGCACCGGGTTGCGGATCCCGAAAAAAGGTTGAAAGAGAGGGAAAAAACATTTTAGATCGGTTCGAACCCGAATCCGCCATCTCTTAGTATGGAGTCTCCACCTGGATTAGTTCTTTCCAGGAATTAGAGTCCTGTGAGGCTTAACATCTGGGGGATGGCCCACCAAGACACATAGATTCGGGTTCGGGATAAGTTACTTATTTCTTATGTGATCACTTTATATTACATCTACAGAAAACTGTATTTTCTTAGTTATGCACATTCGCACTTAGGTCATTTTTTATTTTAAATGCATGATTCATGTATGGAAAAAATAATAAACCATCCACAAGGTGAAATAATAAACCATCCACAAAGTAGGAAGTAAATGCGGAAAATAAATGCGAAAAATAAAGATTACAAGGCTTACAAAAATCAGGGGATGAAACCGCCCGCTAACCTATTAATTACATTTCCCATAAAATGATTAAAATATGATACCTGAAGGAAAATAAATCCTAGGCATACATCTAACCTGCATCCACAAGGGTCAGCACATGGGATATCACATATGTTCGATGATTTTAGCGAGGTCCGTGTGGCCTAGTTAAAACATTGAAGATTTTAAAGTTGTTAAATTAAATAAAAATTGCTTCATTTTTATTTACACGTATGTTGGTTAATTTTATTAGTGAAAATGATCGCATGACATAAGGTGAGGTATGTTATCCGGGAATAATTTTAATTCCTTTCGTTGGGGTATTCTAATACATATCTTTACTAAATAAATAAAATAGAAAATTGACATGAAAAGAATTATTACAACATTTACAATAATAAGTAAATAAAATAATTCTTAGGTTTTCAAATAAAAATCAGAAAGAGATGAAGTAGGCGATGAGAGCAGAATTTGCAATTCTAGGAACTCAGAGGCTTACCCTTGTGGTATGAATCCACTTCGGTATATCCGTTCGGCCTTTGGAAGTCCTCCTTGTCCTTTAGTCTAGGTGAAATTGTTGATGGAAAAGTCAAAAAAAAAAACTTCATTTAATTCTTGGAATTTTAGTGTAATTTAATTGGAAAATACGTGTTTATTTATCCAAAAGATAATCAGACTCAAGTTCTAAATTTGTTTTAGACCCAAGGAAATCTGAGGATTTAAGAAGAAAATATGAAGAAATTTGAGTAAAAGATGAAGAGATTTGGGATCCAAATGTGTTTTAGATCCGAGAAAAAATTAGAAGAAAAGAAGAAATTATTGTTTGTATTTTTTTTGTATCTGAAAGAAATAATTTTTCTCTGAATTTCCTAGCTCCCTTCAATCCAAAAAGGTCCGAATATTTATAGAAAAATCACGGAAAATCCAAAAAAGGAAAAAATGTTTGGCGGGGTCGCCAAAAAGTTTGGCGATGCTGGCGAGTCTGGCGAGCTAGCCAGACTCGCTAGCGAGGCTCGCCAAACCCCTGTTGAGCCTTGCAGGGCCTGGCGATGTTCTCTAGACCCCTAGCGAGCCTCGCTAGGATCCTGGAAAGGTTCGCCAGGTCACTGGCGAGTCTCACCAGAACCCTTGCGAGGTTTGCTAGGTTATTGGCAAGCCTCCCTAGGGTCCAGCGTGGTTCACTAGGCTTTCTGGTGAGTCCGGATCCGGTTTTCAGTGGCGTTTTTGGATTTTTTATGTATTATTATTGTTTTTAGTTAATTTCTGAATTAAAGTCCTTTTAAATTCACAGACAAGGAAGACTCCCATTTGAAGATCGTCGAACGGTAAAAAATCATGTGATTCGAGGATAAATATCCGAAAAGCCTTCATCATTGAACGCGTGAGCTGGTACAAAATCCTGTTCTCACATAGACTTTATGACACATGTGCTACTAACAATGTCTATGAAGGAATGAAATATTCCTTAATTGCTTTTGAAGAGAAAAGGCACTGAAATTAGTGAATATTCCAGTTGTCCTCACAATGCCAAAAAGTGTCAGTACGGAATGTCGAGGATTCCTCACTATATCCAAGTAAAAGGAATTCTCTGTCATGCACCACGTCTCAAGTCTCTCCGCGCGACTCTGTAAAAGTCAGCAAGGTCAACCAATTGGAAGACTCCACGTCGCATTCCAGCACGTCTCTCTTAGAACCAAATTGCTTGAAGATAAACGAGATTTTGTTAACATAATTTTATCATGCCTCAACATTCAAATTTCTATCTCTAAACATCCTGCAA
The DNA here is from genome assembly GCA_949673415.1 of Euphorbia schlechtendalii. Taxonomy (NCBI): domain Eukaryota; kingdom Viridiplantae; phylum Streptophyta; class Magnoliopsida; order Malpighiales; family Euphorbiaceae; genus Euphorbia; species Euphorbia schlechtendalii. The sequence goes on along the minus strand of CATIWQ010064646.1, from coordinate 11,009 downwards.
TCTGTCTCCAATGGGAAGATTCAAAAGATTAGAAGAGATGAGAAATTGAAGTTCAACGATCTTGTAAAGAAATTCCATCGCAAGCAATCAGCAAACATCAAAGTTCATACCTTTTTGTAATAGAGAGATTTACTTAGATTAACATTGTAAGGATTCAACATTTCTATAAGTTGAATCTAGTTTGCATTTCTATTTCATCTGAGTGTCAGTTTGGGAAGGGTACCCAAACTGAGTTGAGTGGTAGTTAGAAAGGAGGTACTTTCTGTAATCATGTCTACCTGCTATAAAGGCTTCTCTACCTATTGAAGGAACGACCCACTAGTGGATTAAAGCTCGAAGACAGTATCTGGGGATTAGAGGTAGGCTAGGGGTCGAACTAGGATAAATCTCAGGTGTTGACATTCTATCTTTAAGACTTAAGCTTTAGTAGTGATCAGTTCATTCATCTCTCTCTCTCTCATTCATTTATTAATTATTATTTGATCTATACTGAGTAGTCTTACTCAGCTAAAGATTGAAGATAAACTATGCCAGCAAAACTGACCATTTTAGACGTTTTTATATCGCACGCAGCACGCTCTCTCAATACGCATATAAAAACTAAACTTGGCAAATATCTTTAAAATACTTAAAAGTAACCAAGATTACGCATTAACCCCCTCTACTGTTGTTAAGAGCCCATTTACGGACCAATAAGTCGTATCAGAGCAGTTGCTCAGCTTTTAGACTAACTGTCTTTGAGTTAAGATCCATAAATGACTTACAATAACTTTAGTTCCGGTGTCAGTCAAGTAGTTTTCCTTAAGGAGGGAATGTCTGTTACTAGACCACCTCTATTTGATGGTAATCACTATACATTTTGGAAAATTCACATGAAAATTTTTATCCAATCTCAAAGCACGCAGGCCTGGCTCGCTATCGAGCTTGGTCCTAGAGTTCCCACAGTTATGAGGAATGGTGTGCATGTGCCAGTAGATCCAGAGAACTACGACGACGCTAACTAGTGGCTTCTCAAAGAGAATGCCACAACGATTAACTACTTACACTATGCGTTAGATCTTACTGAGTTCAATAGGGTCTCAGGATGTGAAACAGCATAGGAGATCTAGAAGAAGCTAGAGATTACCTATGAGGAGATTGACAAGATCAAAGAGTCAAAGATCAATCTCATGCTAAGGGAGTATGAGATGTTCTCCATGGGCGCCAATGAGGGTATTCAGAGCATGAATACCAGGTTCATTAACATTGTTAATGAACTGAAGAGGCTTAGAAAGTAGTTCACCAAGGAGGAGCTTTTCAAGAAGATTCTCCGCACTCTTACCTTGGAGTGGGATTCCAAGAAGAGTGCTATCGAGGAGGTTCATGATCTTAAGACCTATAGCTATTATGAGCTGATAAGCACCTTGCTATGATTTTAAAGCAAATTCATCATATGAGTCCACTAGTTGTGACTCTGATGAGCAAATGGCCCTTTTGACCAGGCGTTTCAAACTCTTCATTGACAAGGATGAGAAGTTTAACAACAAGAAGAAGTTTCCCACTAAAATCAAGTAAACTTAGCACTGGAGAGGAGCTGAGGAAGGACAGAAGAAGGAGCATAGCAAAGATATCAAGTGCTTTGGCTGTGGAGAGAAAGGCCACATCTAGTCCAGCTATCCCTAGGCGAAGAAGGACATGTTTAAGAAGAGATTCTCAAATAAAAATGAGGTACTTACTGCCACTTAGAGCGATTCAGAAGAATCTTCATCATCTGATGAGGAAGCTACTGATTCGGCCAACCTTAGCTTGATGTCCATTGAAAATCATTGAGGTGAAGGCTCAGCATTTAACTCTGGTAGAGATCATTCCGCTGTTAACTTTGAAGCTGAGCGTAATAAAGGAAAAGCTCCTCAAGCTAAGGTACATTCTGAGATTCCTTTATCTATGGATGAATTCGCCCAGGCTCTCTTTGATGTTATGAAACCGACTAATAAATCAATGAAAATCATCAAAGAGATAGTGAGGAGAAGTGATGATTTGGAAGATACTAATGCTTCCTTATCGCTTAATATCCACTTTTTTCAAGAAAAAGATGAGTATCAAGAATGTGTTATCAGCAAGCTCACTAAGCAATTAGATGAGTTAACTACTGAGATAACAGCTTTAAAGAAGAAAGAGGTTCCTCTTCCAGCCAACAGTCAAACTCAGAATAACCAAACTCGCAAATCTAAGACGAAGAATTCCTCTAAATAGAAGAAAGTGAGCTAGCCTAAACCAAAAATGGTGTATAGTTTTTGTGGGAAAGATGGAGATGCCACAATTCTCTATAACCATAAAAAGGGTTATTACGATGAGTATGACTGGTCAAACTTAAGCACTGCTAATAAGGGAGGACCCAGCTTAAATGCATGGGTACCTAAGAAAACATAATTGTTTTGTACGTGAGCCTTAGATCCACTGATGACTCTTGAATGTGGTATTTGGATAGCGGATACTTAAGGCATATGACGGGAGATGAAAGCTAGTTCATCTCATTGGAGTGCAAAAGAAATGGAATTGTCAATTTTGGAGATAACCAAAAGGTAAGATTGTAGGCTGTGGCCCTGTTGGTGTCCTTCAATCGAAGAAGTTTCTCTTATCAAGGGTCTGAAGTTTAATCTGCTCAGTGTAGCCTAGCTCAGCGATAAAAGCAGAAAGATTATATTTGATGTAGGATGATTCCCAGTAATTGACTGTAAAACTGACTCAACTATACTCTTTGCTCCTAGGATCAATAATTTTTATATGATTTATTTATCTAGTAGCTCCACTAACGTTTGTTTTGTATCTAAGTAGGATAATTTATGGCTTTGGCATAGCAAGTTGGGTCATATTAATATGACATATGATCTAAATTGACCAAAAAGCAATTAGTTGTAGGCTTACCCAGCATCAGTTTTGAAAAGGATAAACTCTGTGCTCTGCTTGCCAGCTCGGTAAGCAAGTTAAGAAATCATTTAGATATGTAAATCACATAGTAACTAAGCGACCATTGGAGTTACTCCACCTGGATCTTTTCGCCCTAATTCAACCAATGAGCTTGGGTGGTAAGAGGTTCTCGTTGGTGGTTGTAAATGACTTAATGAGATTCACATGGGTAGTCTTGTTGAGTAGCAAAGACGAGACTTATGAATCTTTTGTCAAGCTTAGTAATCGAATAATGAACAAAATAGGAGATAAAATCTATAGAATCCAGAGTGATCATGGATATGAATTCGAGAATTTCCATTTTGAAGAATTCTGTTCAGCTCATAACATTGAGCACAACTTCTTTTCTCTTTATATACCTCAATAAAATGGGGTTGTAGAAAGGAAGAATAGGACTATAGTTGAGATGGCTCGATCCATGCTTGAGTGATAACAATCTACCAAAGTACTTTTAGGAAGAAGATGTTAACACATCCTGTTATATCTTGAATCAGGTTTTAATTCCCCAAATGCTTGAGAAAACACCCCATGAGCTTTGGCGAGGGCGCAAGCCTAAGATTGGTCATCTCAGATCTTTTGGCTATAGGTGCTATATTCTTAACACCAAAGAGAAATTAGGAAAGTTTGATCCTAAGTTTGATGAAAGTATCTTTTTGGGGTACTCAACTAATAGTAGGGCATATAGAATATATGTCAAACATACTAGCCTCTTAAAGGAGTCTATACATGTAGATTTCAATGAAACTAACATTGTAAAACGATGACCCTCTGATGAAGATGAAGGAGTTCCCCAACTTTGAATCAACTCAGTTTGCCACAAGCTATGCTACCCAACTCAACACAGGAGCCCCCAGTTGAGGGAGCAAAATATGATGATGAAGATCTTTCTATCAACTTCAATGATGGCGAAGATCAACCTCCACCTCAACATCTCATTGTCGATCCTCTAGTAGTTGATTTGAGTTTTCCAAGAGAGATTAGAGTTCATTGCAACCATCCGCTAGATAACATAGTTGATGATGTACATAATCCAGTGATGACGCGTGGTCAGCTGAGTCTGATGATAAGTCATGCAGCATTCATATCATTGATTAAACCCAAGAAGTTTGAAGATGAAGAAGGAGACGATTATTGGATGATTGTAATGTAAGAGGAACTAAATCAGTTCAAGCATAATGACGTTTGGGATCTAGTTCTTAGGTCTAAAGGGAAATCAATTATCAACACCAAATGGGTTTTCAAGAATAAGCTAGATGAAGATGGCATTGTTGTCAGGAATAAGGCTAGGCTTGTTGCTCAAGGCTACAATTAGCAAGAAGGCATCGATTATGATGAGACATATGCACCAGTCGCCCAACTCGAAGCTATTCGAATCCTCTATGCTTTTGCATCCCATATGAACTTCGAATTGTTTCAAATGGATATCAAAAGTGCTTTCCTGAATGGATTCATTTAAGAAGAAGTTTATGTTCGCCAGCTTCCAGGCTTTGAAGATGCGAAGAATCCTGAGCATGTCTTTAAATTGAAGAAAGCTCTCTATAGATTGAAGCAGGCTCCAAGAGCTTGGTATGAGAGGCTGACCAATTTCTTGATCAGCAAAGGTTATGAAAGGGGTAAAGCAGATACAACTCTATTAATCAAGCGAAGGAAGGAAGATGTGTTGCTAGTCCAAATATACATTAATGATATCATATTTGGAGCAATTGATGAGAAGCTGTGCAAGGAATTCAGCAAGTAGATGAAGAGTAAGTTTGAGATGTCTATGATGGGAGAGATTAATTTCTTCCTTGGACTTCAAATAAAGGAAATTGATGATGGAACTTTCATTAGTCAATCCAAATATGCTAGAGAAGTTCTCAAGAAATTTAACATGGAACATTCAAAACTAATGTCCAGTTCTATGGCTGCGAATACTATCTTGAGTAAAGATGAAGCTGGTAAACATGTGGACAACAAGTTCTATAGAGGAATCATCGGTTCTCTTCTTTATTTTACTACTATTAGGCTAAACATATAGTATGTTGTGTGCTACTATGCTCGTTATTAAGCAAAAGAGAATTCTCAAGTACTTGCAAGGCTCAATTGAAGTAGGTCTGTGGTATCCCAGAAGCTCAGATTTTACTCCTAGGGGATTCATAGATGTTGATTATGGAAGAGACAAACTCGACTAGAAGAGTACAACAAGAGGATGTCATTTCCTTGGAGAGCGTCTTGTCTCTTTGTATAGCAAGAAGTAAAATTCTATTGCACTGTGTACAACTGAAGTTGAGTACATGGTAGCCAGAAGTTGTGTAGCACAATTTCTTTGGATAAAGTAGCAATTAGAAGATTATGGTATAAAGTCAAATTATCTCGAAGTTATGTGTGATAACAAGAGCGTAATTGATCTATCCAAGAATCCATTTCAGCATGGGAGAATGAAGCATGTCAACATTAGGTATCACTTCATTAGAGATCATGTGCTACAAAGAGATGTCAAGTTGGTGTATGTTCTATCAGAGGAGCAGCGCACTGACATCTTCACCAAACCACTGCCAAAGGAACAATGTTGTGTATTGAGGCTGTTGATTGGTATGGCTTATCCACGACGAAGCAGAAGAATGAAAATCTAAAAAATTAGGCTAAGTGTTGGAGATCAATCATGAGAAGACATGTGGATAACATCGTCAAGTTGTTAAAGAAACGGTATGAGGAATAGTTCGCAGTTAAAATTCAAATCTCTACATTTTCAAAAAGGACATACGCTTGAATAGGAACCATTTTTACCAAAACTCATAGTTTTACTAAGGCGGTTAATTAGAGGTCAATCTCAGTGTTCATTTTCATCATGAGCTAAGATAGTGATACGTGTCCATGAAAGCTGTGATCATCTATATAAGTTGAACAGTTGAAGAGAGAAGGTCACTTGCTTTCTGCAAACATGAAATTTTAGAGCATTTGAAACCTAATCATTTCTTCCTTCAATTTCTTCACAAATCTCTCAAATGGCAAAGATAAAGACCACTTTCAAGATCAAGAACACAATCACCATGAAGATCGTAGTGAACATAGAAGGAAAAATTGAGAAGTTAACCCTTGAAGCAAAAACTCATCTTGAAAAGGTGGAATGTGAAGATAATCTGGTATTTGGCCCAGTTTATGAAGTGAACTACGAAGGCCTACTATTCAACAAGATGATGCATAGAGTAATAAAGTAGCAGCACCTCAGTTCCTTCTTAAGAATGGAAGGTCGTGCTATAACAGGCCTCATTAGAGCAATCTACACACATCTCTACACTATAGAAGGTTTTAATAATGTTTTGCTGATCGACTTCTAGGGCAAATCAACCCTGATTTGTTCCTGAATGATTGGGAGCATTCTCAATATGCCTAACTCAGGCACTTAGCTCCTCAAATCTGGCAATGAGGATGCCATAATCATTCCTGAAGATTGGGAGCTTTCAGCAAACTATATCTCAAGGGAGATTGCTACCAGCGGGATGTCATGGACTGCGAGGATGTGATATGAGTTGGTGGTGAAGCTTTTGTTACCCAAAACTGGCTCATTGACTAATTGCACATATTTCAAGCATTATGTGGTCTACCATATGGTAGAGAGTACTAAATTGGCCGGTGGTGATTCTCCACCACTTGACCAGGATGACTACCGTCTATCACTATAGCTACCTTATAATCGAGATTATGAGGGTAGTGAAAGTTGATATGACTCGGTTTCTAGGGGAGTCCAATGAAATTGTCTTGCCAATGAAGAAGAAGCTTGAAATGTCGAGCTGGCTCACAACAAGGTTCATGCTAGGTACATCAAGGCTTAGCAAAAGTAAAAGCTGAGATGTGTACCAACAGTATTTCCTGCGAACATCAGCAAGGAGGATGAAGATCAATTTATGGTGGACTTTGAAGAGAGTGATGACTCTGATAAGGCTCCAATCTCCAGCATCTTGGACAATGTCACCACCAACTCCTCCAAACCTCAGAAGGCTGTTTCCTCTAAGGCCAAGGGGAAGAGTCCAGCCAAGACCAGTGATGCTCCTACTCAACATCAAAGAAGGAAAATGCAAGCCAAAACCCACACATAAAGGGAGGCGGAGGCTAAGCTGTAAGCTGAGTAGAAAGTTGATGAAAATGAAGAAGAGGTTGAGGATAATGAGTCCTTGCTCCAAAGGAAGCACAATATGATTTTCTCAGATGACACTGAAGAGCAAGGTGAGGCTAAGAAGACTAAGGAAGAGGACCAGCTTGGGTCTAATGTTGTTGAGAACATTCAAGATGTTTTTTCCAAACTCAAGGGCACTCAGCGAAAGCGTCCTACCAACATAAGGCCTCTACAAAAGAATGTGCAGTTGGTGAGCAGCGAGGAGGATGCTGGAGACACCATCTTCCTTATTCTGGAGGATTCTGATCCTCAGGACCCCAACATCCCCACTACTACTTTCACTCATGTTGAGGATCCTTCTTCTCAGCATGAGAAACCTCAGGCTGACCCATCCTTGGGTCAAACAACTAACCTTTGTTAATTTTAGGTTTTTTTAAAGATATTCACCAAGTTCAGTTTTTATATGCATGCTGAGTATGCGTGCTGAGTGTGATATAAAAACTTATAAACTATTCAACTGTGTTGGTGGTTATCTTCAATCTTTAACAGAGTAAGAACACTTAGCATAGATTGGATAACAAGCAAATAGATGAATGAGAGAAAGAGATGAATGAGATGATCACTACTAAAGCTTAAGGCTTAAAGATAGAATTTCAACACTTGAGATTTATCCTGGTTCGACCCTTAGCCTACCTCCAGTCCTCGGATAGCATCTCTAAGCTTTAATCCACTAGTGAGTCATTCCTTCAATAGGCGAAGAAGCCTTTATAATGGGTAGACACGATTACAGAAAGTACCCTCCCTTCTAACTATTGCTCAACTCAGCTTGGGTACCCTTCCTAAACTGATTCCCAGATTAAATAGAAATGTGAACTGGATTCAACTTATAGATTTGTTGAATCCTTACAATGTTAATCTCAGTAAATCTCTCTATTACAAATAGATATGAACTTTGATGTTTGTTGATTGCATGTGATGGAATTTCTTTGAAAGCTAGAGTAATTTGCATAGTGGTTTAGCTCTTAAGAAATTCGAGGTGATTCACCAAGTTTGAACATTTAATCCAGTCTTCTATTTATACTTTGAAGCTTTGTGAAGTAGCTGTTACAAACTTTACAAGATTGATGATCTTCAATTACTCATCTCTTTTAATCTTTCGAATCTTCCTGTTGGAGATAAATTCCAGGACATTTAGAGATAGAAATTTGAACATTAAGGCATGATAAAATTCCGTTAATAAAATATCGTTTGTCTTCAAGCAATCTGGTTCTAAGAGAGACGCGCTAGAATGCAACGTTGAGTCTTCCAATTAATTTACCTTCCTGATGTTGATAGAGTCGCGCGGAGACACTTGAGACGTCGCGCATGATAGAGAATTCCTTATACTTGGATTGTAGTGAGGAATCCCTAACATTCCGTACTGACACTTTTTGGGGTTGTGAGGACCACAAGAATCTTCATTAATTTCAGTGCCTTTTCTCCTGAAAAGCAATTAAGGAATATTCTGTTCCTTCATAGATGTTGTTAGTAGCACATGTATCATAAAGTCTCTATGTGTCAAATAAGGTGTTTTTAATAATTTAAAAGTAGGACTCAGCACGAGTTGGGTGAAATAATTCTAAACTATGTAGTACTTAGCACAGACTCAGCTTTTCCTACTCTAAGTCGTAACTTAATTAATTATCTAGTAAAACTGAGTTGTTCACCGATGAATAAACTCAAGTCAGCTTTGTTAATTAAGAGTCTACTTAGTGTTCGTGAAGTTTTTGGCTATACTCGTTCCGAAAGGCTTATCCCCGGCAACTGTGCTAAAAACTTGTTTCAAAAACTTGATCGCAAGGTTTCGACTCTAATGACTCTAAGGGGTTATATTGTAAAATGAAGCCAAAAACCTTGTCCCCACTTTTCTACTGATAAGATAAAAGCTCAAAATACGAACAGGTGTTGTCAATACCGCTTATCTAAATAGAAAAATGGTGACCACTGCAAGTATACAGTTATGATATAGTTTTAAAGATATCGATCCCACAGGGAAGGACTAGCTCTAAAGATCAACAAGAGAAACAGAATAAAGAGAATAAAATAGATTTGATTTTAGTTGGGAGGATTGCAATGATGGATGAACAGATAAATGTATGAAAGATTAGAGAAGAAAAAAGTATATAGATTTTCCCTACGAACAAGTATAGCAAAAAAAAACATGCAAGGCCATCAAAGATATTACATTAACTAGACTAATTTAACAGACTCGATTCTAGATAATCAGATATTCAATTATTCACCGCAGAGCAACACATGAAATGACTTTTCTAAATCTAGTGCAAACGAAGATGATTATATAAACCAGGATAACAATATTACTATGCTTAGTATGGGTCGCTCTCACATAGCCACATTTAGCAAGTTACCATTATAAAAATGTTAGCTCACTAAATAGCATTATAATCACAGATCCAGTGATTATACACAATCTCGTTAACCCCGAAACTACTCATAAAGTTAACTCAAAAGCATATAACTTGATTAATATAAAAGACTCAATACGAAATACACATTATGACACATAGACATATCATAAACTTTGAAATAGAAAGTATAAGAAGAAAGCAAAGCAAAGTTGTAAGGTATGAAAGTGAAAGCTAAAATTGATCAAATCGTATCCACTCTTTAATGGGAGTTGTCAATTCTTGCAATTCCTGCATCTGCTTTGAATTAGGTCTCGACTCGTACAGAACCTCGGATAGGATGCTATTCTTTGTGAATATTGAATAAACAAATGTTGAAGAATGAAAACTATTATTGATAAGTGATTTGCAACTACACTTATACAACAATCGCTTGAATATGTAGAGAAATCTGGTAATTGAAATAAGGATTCGAATCACTTATACATTTTCTCGCTAACACTTATGAACATAGCGAAAACTAAATAATTTTTCTCTCTATCTAAACACAACACCACTCAATATCATGCACTCAATACACACCCTCCTTGTTATCCACGAAATTGGTGAGTTTGGAGCCCTATTTATAGAGTTCGAAGGGTTGCGTCTATCCAAAAGGTGTCTTTTCATTTGGTAGTTGATGGTGGTTAATCGTTCTTATCTGATGGTTAGTAGTTAAGAAGATTTTGCCAAAAAACCATCCATGTCACAACCGCGGTATACATTTCACTATCATGAATACTTGTTTGACAATTTTCTATTCTAAAGAATACTAAGTCGTGACCGTGAGTGGTTGTCATGATTGTGAAATTTGTTTTTCTCCAGAATTTTCCTTGTAACTTTACCGATCTTTGACAGCTTCGATCCTAAGCTAAATCTTTAAGTTTGATGCATTTTTTCACACCTTTTTCACTCTTTTTACATAGAATTCCACTTTAGATCATTTTACTCCCAAGATTTACCTAGTACCTGTATTTGCACCAAAAACAACTACATACCACGTGAAATATTTTATATGAAGTATAAAAATGACTTAAACTATAGTGTTTAGTGTATAAAATTAATATGATAATAAGTGTAATTATACACTTATCATACCCCCACACTTAAATTTTGCCTTGTCCCCAAGGAAAATTCAACAGAAGTGTATAAATTGGTAATCAAGTTTGTACCTCATTTGGCGAAAGACTATTGCAGTGAGTACCACATTCCCACATTACAAAAGATTCAAATAGAAGTCTGAAATTTCTCACAAATTAGTAATGTGCAATATATATAGCTAAGTTGCATACCTTTGCTCTTAATGGAGAGTCAACTGAATCGCATCTTCATATAAGCGTTATATGCATACTCGAATATTTCCTTCTCTTAAGCATAGTATAAAGTATAAAGGACGTAGAAAGCACACTTTGATTAATTTCTCTCAAGGCATTTTTAGGTAACCTAGGATGCTAAAACACTCTTAGTGGTTGCATTTTATGCTCCATACCACTCTCCCCTTTTTTCAGTGGTTGCATTTTATGCTC
>CATIWQ010064629.1:0-10062 GCA_949673415.1 Euphorbia schlechtendalii | reverse complement strand
CAAAAACTGTTACTTTTGGATAAGTATTATTGTAACTTAGCATGAGCCGAGTGATGATAACTAAACTATATAGTACTTAGCATAGATTTGGCTTTCCCTACACTAAGTAAAAGTATTCTTAGTGTTCAATTAACTTTTACTATCCCATATTGATTGTTATCACCAAAACTTTTGAGTACTATGAGGTACTATTAACTTGGGTTCTACAATATTGAATTTGTTGACTACTGGATGATCACGATGCAAGAAGAACTAGATTTATTCAAAAGTAATGATGTTTGAGATCTAACACCAAATCCCAGAGGAAGATCAAACATTGGAACTAAGTGGATTTGCAAGAACTAGCTTGATGAAGATGGCAATGTTGTTGGAAATAAAGCCAAACTTGTTGCACAAGGCTACAACCATCAAGAAGTAATTTATCATGATGAGACCTATGGACCAGTAACAAGACTTGAAGCTATTAGGATTCTCTATGATTTTGCATCTCATATGAACTTCAATTTGTTTTAAATGGATGTGAAAAGTGCTATCCTAAATGGTTTCATTCAAGAACAAGTTTATGTGCATCAACCTCCTAGATTTGAAAATGCTATGAATCCAAAGCATGAGTGCAAGCTAAAGAAAGCATTGTATGGATTAAAGCATGGACCATGTGCTTAGTATGAGAGGTTGATAAAATTTCTACTCAGAAAAGGCTATGTTAGAAGAAAAGAAGATATGACTTTGTTTATCAAGCATAAGAAAGAAGATATATTGTATTTGGAGCAAGTGGTGAAGGATTTCGAAAGGAGTTCAGTAAGAAAATGAAGTGCGAGTTTGAAATGTCAATGATGGGAGAAGGAAATTCTTTCTTGGTCTGCAAATCAAGTAGAGTGATGATGGAATCTTCACCAGTCAATTAAAGTATGCAAAGGAAGTTTTGAAGAAGTTTGATATGGAGAAAGTGAAGCCAATGTCAACTCTTGTTATCACTAATACTATCTTGAGGATGAAGCTGGTAAGCCTATAACAGTAAGTTCTACTGAGGTATTTTTGGTTCTCTTCTTTATTTAACAACTAATAGGCCTAATATTCAATGCTCATTATGCTATTGTGCTTGATATCAAGCTAACCCTAGAATCTCAATTAGCAGTTGTTAAGAGAATTCTCCGGTACTTGCAAGGATTTATTGATGCAGGTTTATGGTATCCAAATAGCTCAGGTTTCACTCCAAGAGGATACACTAATGTTGAATATGGAAGAGATAAGTTTTATAGGAAAAGGACCATAGGAGGATGTCAATTCCTTGGAGAATGTCTTATTTCATGGTACAGTGAGAAGCGAACTTCTATCACACACATCACTACAGAATCAATAAATATAAAAATAAGAATTGTGTAGCAAAACTGTAATAATTTAAGCAGCAAATGGAAGATTAAGGTATAAAGTCTAAAAACCTCAAAGTTATGTGTGATAATAATAGTTCTATAGACCTATCTAAAAATCCAGTTTAGGCAAGATGAAGCATGTCAATATTAGACATCACTTCATAAGGGATCATGTGCTAAGAGGAGATATCAAATTGGAATATTTTCCATCAGAGGAATAGCTTCCTGATATATTCACAAAGCCTTTAAAAAAGGAATAGTTCAACACTATTAGGGAGCTTATAGGCATGGAAAATCAAATTTGAAGAAAAATCTCAGAATTTTGACTAAGTTTCAAAAGAAGTTATCAAAGTTGTACTGACTAAATGAGGTAACACATATTTACTCAGCCTAGTAATTCAAATAGTTTAAGTTCTTGTGATATTTTGATTTCTTTGTCTTTATAGATTTTTTGAATTTTAACTATTTTAACTAAACTATGGCATTTTACTAAGTCGATCAATATGTAAGTTTAATCTCATCGTTCAATTTGATATGTACTTGCAAAAGGGATACGCACACCTTGCAGTTGAGAAGGACTATATAACGAGGAGTTAGGCTGGAGCAGAGATTCACATTTGTGAAGAATTACAATCATTTTTCTCTCTACAAATACTTAACTTTTTCTCTCCAAATTTCCTCTCTCAAATCCGTTCACTATAGAATTTATTGGTGAAGATCCCACTCTAAATGAGTTCAAGTTTCAATTACTCCATAAATCCCAAAGAAACATGATTCTAAATAGGTCTAGGGAGACGAAGAAGATCATCTTCCCTTAGGGAACTATCCTTACCCTCACTAAATAGAGTATTGATAAAAGGTAATATGGTCTAGTCTATGATGTAGACATCAAGAGCTCGGTGAAATATAACTTTTTGAAAAGAGTCATTAAGAAGCAAAATCTAAGGAATTTTATATGCTTAGAAGGTCCACCTATTAAGGACATCATGAAGACTTTTTACACATGTATACCATAGAAGGGTATCTAGATTTCCTTGCTATGGAGATAGACAAGAAATCTTATCTTGTCTCAGCCAAGCTTATAGATAATTTGTTGAGGGTGTGTATAAAAAGTACTGAGCTGAGGGAGCTTGGAGATGTACAGCTTATGGATTTTCCTGAAGAATGGAAGCCTACGAAGGATTATGGCTTAGGAGAAATTAAGGCTAAAAAAATGAGCTTTAAATGAATTATTTGCTACCCAAGATAGGCTCGCTATCCAACTATATTAAGTTTGAGCGCTGCTTTCTTTATCACATGGTGAATGGAAAATAGCTCAGCTAGCCTATGCTGATTTCAACCATATGAAAAAGATCACTACAATGCTTAAATATTGGAATCTTATTATTGCAATAGTAAAGGCCCTTAACATCAATTTGGAAGGGTATGAGAGAGAAAGAGGTGACACTTTTGTGCCTGTAAGGAAGATATTTGACCTAGAGAACTACACTACTCTTAGCTCCTCTAAACAACATTTTGTATATACTAAAATCCAGAACCTAAAGATGAAGAAGGCCAAGGTCAAGCCAATCATTTTTTTAGTTGATGTGGAGTAGGAGAATATTGACTCAAATTTTGATAGAATTTTTGAAAAAGAAGCTGATCAAGGATTAGAAGATGAAATTTCCATTGGGGAACATCTAAAGAGGACTAAAGTCATTATGAGTCAAGCAACTAAGAAGGTAAAGAATATTATCCTAGTATAGAGAAGAAAGCTAAGTTCCCTACTAAGAGGGCACCAAAGAAGTTCAAGTTAAAGACTAGGGTAGAATTCGTAGAACATGCTAGGAAGGATAAGGAAGATTATCAGGAGATTGATGCCAGCAATCTGCCTCTAGTGAGATGTGGGTTTGTTGAACATGTCAATAAGATGTACATAATCAAATGGAGGAGGAGTTAAGAAAAAGGAAGAAAATGTTTTCCCAAGTTGTGGAAACTACAAGAGCACTAAAAGAAGCTTAGAATCACCTGGAAAGAACTCAAAAGAAAAGGAGTGCTCACAAAAGAGGACTTTGTGTCTTGTGGAAACTGAGAAAGAAATGTAGGAAATTAGCTAAGACAAATTTCAAGAAAAATCTATTGGTGATTATATAATCGATCAACCAAAAGAGCAAACATAAAGAAGTCACTCAACAAGATGAGTTACTTGAGGCTGATCCATCTTTGGATGGAATAACCAAATCATAGGTAAACACATCACCATCTCCTCACCTACTTCATCTACTCTAAATTCAACTATCTCACTATAAAGAACCAACCCTTCTTCACGACAATAAACTTCACAATCACTCATTCAATTACCATAAAAGTCTCCTCCAACTTCTAACCCTTATCCTATGAATTCTTCACCTTCTTCACTTTATAAAATACTAAACCTTCCACGTTACCATCCACTACAAATTCTAAACCAACCTCTTCTTCAAACCAAACTCTTACCCCCCCCCCCTCAATCCCTCTGATTGGGGATTTTCCTCATACTGAGAACTACGATCAAGAAGAAACATGAGCATATGTGAATAGTATTGAGGTATATTTTACAGCCAATGAAGTAATAATCGCCAATAAAAATCAGGTCCAAGAGGACTCTGATAACTCATCCATCTTAGCTAAGATTATGGAGATTGCAAGGGCTAAATACCCATATCTCAAATCCATTACCGAGTTGTGGAAAGTAAAGTAGCACCGATATAAGCTTAGAAGTAGCTAAAAGGGACTCGGATGAAAAGGAGTGATCATAAAAGAGAAAAGAGGATTGTGTGGCTCATAGAGAGTGAGGAAGAAATAGAGGAAATTAGCCAGGATAAATTTGAAGAAAAATCCATTAGTGATGATATAATCGCTCAACCAAAAGAGCATATAGAAGAAGTCACTCAACAAGATAGTTACTTGGGGCTGATCCATCTCTGGATCAACATCCAACTCATAGGTAAACACATCACCACCCCCTTCAACTACTTCATCTTCTCTAAATCCAACTCTCTCACCATAAAGAACCAACCCTTATTTACAACAACAAACTTTACAATCACTAATTCCATCATCACAAAAGTCTCCACCAACTTCTAATTACCTATAAATTATTTTCCTTCTTCACTTAAAAAAACAGAACCTTCCACTTTACCATCCACTAAAAATTCTAATCCAACCTCTTCTTCACACTAAACTCTTACCCCCTCAATCCCTCTGATTAGGGATGTTCTTCACACTAAGAACTGTGGTAAAGATTAAACACCAGCATATGCGAATGGTTCTAAGGTAAATTTTACAGCCAATGAAGCAACAATCACTAAAAAAATAAGGTCTAAGAGGACTCTGATGATTTATCCATCTTAGTTAAGTTTAGTGAGATATCAAGGGCTAAATACCCATATCTCAAATTCATTACCAAATTGGATGCATCAGTTATCCAAGTGATACAATTTGAGGAATTGAAAAAAGAAAAAGGTAGCATTACCAGAGTTTGAAGAGAACACATGCATTCCATTTGATTCAATCTAATTTGAGAAATTGAGAAGATTCAAGGGGGTTTGCTATCTATAAAAAACTATTTGTTTAAGGAGAGTGCTAAGAGCCTAATAGAAAAAATGGCTACCATCATCACCAAGTTAATTGATTCTACAATGCAACTAAATTCCATTGTCTCTATTATCCCTACATCCAGCATACTTGCTAATGTTGTGGTAAGTTGATAAAAAGAAGCATTGATAATGTGACAATGCAGCTAAGTAATATCAAGTGTGTGCTTGGCGATAAGGCCACTCAGTTTCATAAGTTTGGAGAGGAGCAAGTAGTTATCAAGATCGACATAGAAAACTCCATAAATAGATGTTGGAGAAAATAGATACTCAAGTAGATGTTTCGCATAGCATGGCTAACACTATAGAGAAAATGTCCCAGTTGATGCTAAAGTGTGATGAGAAAGTTCATAAGGTTATTGAAAAAGGTATCAAGCATGTAGTGCACTCAGCAACGCTAGATCAAAAGTCGAATGTAATGTGTGCGCTAATCAAGTCCAATATTGAGGAGATTATAAAGGATTCGAAGGGGTTGAATTCTGCCATTGGTAAGATATTTCCATATTCAAGTTCACCAATGGATCCATAAAATAGTTACATAGTGTACAAGAAGCTAAATATCATGGTGGAAAAACTCAACCTAATGCAAGATAACCTAAAGACCCTCATGGAAACTAGTTTAGAAGATGCTAAGGACATTGAATATATAGCAAGAAACTTGCAAGAAATTTCCCCAAGGAATATTGATATAGAAGCAAACTTGAAGGTTGCACTATCAGCGGGAGACTTTCGTGGACAGGTGTAATGTTTCCTACAACTTCCTTGCCATGGTTTTGACCTTATAGCTCATCTAACTAGATCTCATCATGTTCTACTGAACAAGCTAAAAAGATAAGATGTCTTATCTTCTCCTACTAGATTTCAGCTTGAGAACGAGATTGATCCTATGATTACTAGAAAGCGAGAGATATCTCGCATGCCTTGGACTCCTTTAATGCCTACCTCAACCAACTGGTGAGGAAGCAGATAAAAAAGGGAAAAAAGGTAGTGTAGGAAGCTCGCCTGAAAGCTCATAGTTAAAAGACCTCTTTTCTAGCTAGACCACAACCGCATCAACAACAACAACAAAGGCCTCAACAATCTCAATAGCATGAGCAACAACCTCAACCTCCACCTCCACTTGGAAGAGGAATTCATCAAAGAAGGAAACATATTAGGTCCTTATAGATTAACAATAGTTGTAATAGACCTCAAATGTAAAAACTTAGTATAAAACAACCATTGTGTAATGACTAAGTTTTATTTAATGAAATATTGCAACTTTGCTCCAAGTCAAGAACTTCTTAACTTTTATATTTTATTGGTCTCTTACATAACTTCAGTCTTGCGGGATTCAATATAGACCATCTTTCGAGTAGCTGATTAAGACAAGTTCCAAGTACAAAGAAGAGCTTTCTCAGTATAGGGGACTTTATGCTGACTGAAAGGAGTTTACTCAGCATGGGGGAGTCTTATATCATTAACTTTGCTCCAAGTTAAGAACTTCTTAACTTTTATGTTTTATTGGTCTCTTACATAACTTCACTCTTACAGGATTCAACATAGACCATCTTTCAAGAAGCTGATTAAGACAAGTCCCAAGTACAAAGAAGAGCTCACTCAGTATGGGGAAGTTTATACTGACTGAAAGGAGTTTACTCAACATGGGGGAGTCTTATATCATCAATTATGTATTCTATATAATTAAAATTTTACTAAGATAATTTATGCTACTACCTAGTTTGTTATATGTTCCAAAATGGGGGAGATTGTTGAACCTAGCTTAATGATATCTCACAAGTATCTTTAGTTTTGGAAATAACAAACTACTTAGTATAGAAAAATTAATTAGGTACTAAGTAAACTCTTAAATGAGTATTCACCATGAGTTAGGTTTAGGTTATCCAACTAAGCTTTGCAAAAACTTAAATAATTTATAGGTTAGAGTAGCGAGAAGTTGCGGTGTTGAGCTAAGGAATAGCGGCAAAAAAACTCAGCTTCAAAGTTAATTCGATACTGTAAGTTGAGTTACTCTTAAGAAATACTGAGTACAGTAAACACCATGCCTTTAATGAATATTCTAGTTTAATGAGTTTTAGGTTTAAAAGAGGATTTGGAGCAGAAACAAAAGAATATTCATGTGGTCAAAATCGTTAAAAGGTGTTAGTACTGATGTTGGCATGTAATCATTAAAATCGAAGTAAAAAAGGTATCTTCTAACAAGCTTCATTATTCCAGCATCATCACGCCACTGTAACGTTAGAATTTGAAGTAATTAAATTCCTCCACATTACATCTCTTGCTCTCTCAACCAGCAAAGTTGCTTGAAGAATCAAACTTGATGATAAATTAATCAACGGAATAATATAGTGCTACAATAGATAAATTCGCTCTCTCTCAATGACTTTAAATCTGTCTCAAATGGGAAGAACTTCAAGATGTGAAGAGAAGAGAATTTGAAGATAAATTTAAGACTATAAGTTACAATGGCTAGCATCAGGAATCTACACCTATAAATAGAGACTGAAGAAGATGTTTACAACTTAGTGAATCACTTGAATTTCTAAAGAGCATAAACTATGTTCACTTTATTTGAACATTTGAAATTCCTCAAGAAATCATTGAAAAACAAACACTAAATTCCAATATATTTGTAATCAAGAGAAACCATTAGACTAACATAATAGCTAAGTTATGCATTGTAAAGGAACCAACGTTTTACAAGTTGTATTTTTGTTCTTGCAAATAATTTCTAAATTGAGTGATTAGAGTTTGAGAAGGGTGCTCAAACTGTACGAGCGATAGTTAGCATGGATGGTACTTGCTGTAAAATTTATCCATTGTCAAAGGATTCTCCACCTAGTTAAAAGAATTATCACTAATGGATTAAAGCTCAGAAAGGAATCCGAGGACTACAGGTAGGCTAGGGGTTGAACCATTATGAAATCTCAAGTGTTAACTTTCTTAAATTCTATCTTTAGTTTTGTCAGTCCACCACTAAACATAAGTATAGTTTTCTCTCTTCATCGCTCAGCTTGAGCTGAGTAAGATTTACGCAGCACAACCTAAGACCAAACCTAGTTAACTTATGCTAAGTGGTTTGTGTTGTTTTATTTAAACTAATCTACACACCCACATCTCATTCTGAATAAATTAATTAACTTGAAAAGTTTTTCAAGGATCTTTTTTAATCAAGTTAAATCATCATTCACCCCTCCGCCTCTTCTAGCCGATTGTTTAAGCTATCTAAGAGCAATATTAACATATTTATATTGCTTATATTACATTGAAAGAATGAAGATAAGAAAAAAAAATGTTATTTTACCTAAAAACACAACCTCATGGCATAAAACATGTATTTACTCGTAACTAATCACAAGATTTCATACAAAGTACTCATAGTTATTTAGAACTGAAATCGGTTCAAGTAAATCTACAAAATAAAGGTTAAACAGGCAATAATATTGAAAAACAGTGTTTTAAAAAGCGCTAGGCGCTAGGCGGGAGCTAGGCACAGGGGGGCCTAGGCGGGGATTAGGCAGGGTCTAGGCGGGTTCGATTTTTTTATTATTTTAATATTTAATAATATATAATAATTATTATAACATAAATACTAATAGTCTAATACAATAAAATGATAACATTAACAATTCAGCTTAATATATAATAACATAAAAAACATAAAATAATAAAAAATCGTTACGGTGTTTCTAAAAATCTCGCCTAGGCCTCGATTTTTAAAACACTAAGTTTTTTATGTTATTTTTTTATTAAAATATTGGTTTTTTTTAATTAAAAATCGGCGCCTAGGTTGCCTAGTGCCGCCTAGGACCGCCTAGGCACCGCCTAATTGGTCCTCCGCCTAACACCGCTTGATTTTACAAAATCACGGCGGTGTTCTTTAAAATGGCGCCTAGGCGCCTCCTAGGCCCGATTTTTAAAACACTGTTGAAAAATGGACATTCTACCCACTATTTGGGTTAGGGGCAATTCGATCACGGTATTTGATTTCCTCTAAATGGAACTCATCACATGTTGATAATTTAATCTTTATAAATTACCCATTACATTAAGCCTAGATGACATTTTCGTCGTAGCTTATGTGACACAATCGCCTATCCGATGTACTAACATTTTATTGTAAAAGAAAAGTTAGTCGGTGGAAAGCAAATATTATCCGCTTGATAAATTGTAATGCACATTCATTACAATAAAACCATTTATTTAATAACTAGACTTATAAATCTACAATTCGGGAATAAAGAAACTTAATCATCGGAAAAATTCAAAGATGAACCTATTGTTCATCAAACCATATCACAAATTTAAATGTTGACAAATAGTATGAGAATATAACACATCAAGTAGCTATTTGGTTTGCGCTCAGTGCAAATATAGTCTACATGTGTCAATCTATAGAACTTCAACTCATTTGATGTCAATATAAATTTAATATATCTCTCATATAGGTTATCGAAAGTACACAAAGTTACCGTGGTCCATGCTCATGTCACATGTCGCACTTGAATCAATAATCCACAGAGTATAAGATTCCATCAACAACATTGAGCATAGTAGAATATAATTCACTTTAGAATATATATTACGTATACTAGGTTGGACTTAGTGCTCTTTTGCACAATGCCTCTATAGTGGCAATTTAGCATATCACCTTCGTGATTTTACTATTTATTGCCTTTTGGACCTATTAAATTCATTTTCGAATGGTTCAGACCCATTTGCATTGTTCTTCTTCCCTTTTAGATATTCGAATGTAAGTTAACATATGTTGTCTTAAGAACTATCCACTTAAGACTTTCCTTATGCCAAATGCATTTAAGAAGAATCTTGGATATGAGAAGAACAATTTCTACGATTTCTAAAAACTTGTGACTACATTAAATGAACTAATTCTATAAGAATGAGTTAATTGCATCACATATGCTTTCACTCAAAGAGAAGAACCGATCACTAGTAAGAACTTCATTCAAATTAGTGATCAAACTTGAACATGTCTCTCTTACATGAATTGCAGCAATTAAATCACTTAAAGCACCAAGCAAAATGATATAGGTCATAGAACTCTTCCTCCCCCATGA
>CATIWQ010064608.1:0-11019 GCA_949673415.1 Euphorbia schlechtendalii | reverse complement strand
AATACAAAACTAATGGAAAAAAGCTTTGTAGATGAGTACATCCAACTTATATAATAAACTAACAACTGAAAAAATTCTAGCAAAATCAAACAAAACAACGGAGAGATAAACATAACAAGCTAAAAACTCAAATACTAGATTTATGATTAATAATAAATTAAAGTATAGCAAGCTGAAAAATCGAAGCTAGTAAGAAAACAGACCTAACATGGTAAAATCCCCAAAAGCAAAGGTAGGAGCAGCTGAGAGGCAGCAACAATTATGTCTTTGCTGCATATTGAGAATTAAAGTCAGGATTTCACACATGTGGATGAACCGAAGAAGAAGAGAATCGATTGGAAAGAAAAAAAACCTTGTCAAAGGAAGAGGATAGAGAGCGACAGCAAAGACAACAGAGGAGAAAGGATGCTCGCGATGGTTGGGGTGAGGTAGACAAATGAAGTGAGGAAAATAATGACGGAGGCTTGGGGGGAGGCTGAGAGCTGATCGTGGTTGAGAGCTCACAGTGGTTTGGGGAGAAGAGCTCGTAGTGGACGGTAAAAGAGAAGAAAAACTAACCTGAAAGTGGTTGTCGTCGTCGGAAATTGAAGCTCCGTTTCATCTCTGCCAAGGAGGGAAGGAGTGGCTGCAACATAAATTAAAAGAGATAAGGGTTTGGAATAGGCAGGCCAAGAGATAGGGTTGGGGTATTACAAACGGTTAATATATCACAACCGTCCGCAATACTTTTTTAATTCATTTCTTGGAAAGGCATTGCGGACGGTTAATACATACTAACCGTCCGCAATATTATTTTTTTAATTCACAGCATTGCGGACGGTTGTTTCACAAGAACTGTCCGCAATGCTCAATGTATTACGGACGGTTCGGATTTAAAAACCGTCCGGAATACTTATATATGTATTACGGACAGTTGTTACGTAACAACCGTCCGTAATAACTGGCTCCGCGTTTTTTAATGAGCATTACGAACGGTTTCTTGTAGAAACCTCCCGAATAGTGCGACCCTATAGGCCCCTTTTCCACTAGTGATCGCCAAAGATCAAAGGTCCTTTTCCACAAAACCTAATTTTTAGGCTTATATAGTGGTAGGTAAAAAGGGTAATAATGAATTAGGGTTAGGAGTGAAATTGGAAACAGGCAAAGTTTCTAGAAAAAGTCAACCTGAACCGGCCTTGCCATGTGGGCAAGGGTGGCGCTAATTTGGCCTGGTAACGACTTGGCCGAGACCGGCTCGACGACTAGGACAGGTCTGCTTTCTTGGCAGACCGGTATTTATTCGATCCTAGGCCAGTCTGAAAAGTCGAACCGGTTTGGCCAGGGCGCAGAGGGGCGGTTCAGTTTGGATTTTGGTTTTTTGGTGGTTTTTTAATGGTTTGACAATTTGGAAGGGTCGGTTCGAATGGTTTTAGTTTCCAAAAGGCCCGAAGATCTCCTCCGAATGTCTTGTAACCTCGACACAAATCACTGGAATTGGAGAGTAAGTGAAAATATTTTTCATCATCGCTTCGTGAGAGGGACCAAGAATCTCGTGCTCACAACAATCTTTTTCAATACTTAGATGATGGTCTAAAACAATAACCATATCCAGTTTGTCACCGAATGCTACCTTGAACTACCAGAAGAACCACTTTTATGATTCGTTGTTTTCTCCATCAACGATAGAAAAATCAAGAGGGATCATCATCTCTACAATATTTCACCAAAAAAGAGAAATGATTATCAGGTTGGAACATGGTAGAGAGCTGATAGGGAAAAGTTAAACATGTTGAAAAGCATCAAAACAATGAAAATTTGTCAAAAAAATAAATAAAGCATAATCTGGTAGGAAGCTAGTAGATATGAAATATGTATAAAGTTTCAACAAATATGAAGCGCCATGAGTAAACATTAAAGCAGATGAAGCGCCATGTAAACCTCCCCAAATCTGCACTATCTTGATTTACAAAAAGTAGTTTGTAATTTGAAGAGATAAAACCCATAAAAGAAACTCAAACAGCAGAAGTATTTTTGTAATTGCAAATAGAAGTAGAAGTAAAAAGGAAAATGGAAACACGGATCGTTACCATAAATGCCAAATGATGGATCCAACTCCTCTAAACTCCCAATCAATATTCAGGCAAAAAATTTCATAATAAAATAATAAATTTGCATTCAAGTAACGGACATCATGCATAGAGTTCCATGACTTTACTTAAAAACAAACTAAAAGCATAGTAGTCGAGAGCGCAAAGCGCACCCAAAGTGCAAAGGTCTCGCTTTTCGCTTAAGCATATAGCATTAAACAAGCGATCACACGAATAAAAAAAAACGCACTAGTTTAAAGTTTCAAAAAATGTTTTTGATAAAATAAAATAATAGAGAATAGACACTTCACACCAATAAATATTAAAATCATCACAAGTTACATTAGCAATCCATAACAAACATTCAATATAAAGGCAAACATTGATAATAAGTTACAAGAAATCAAAATACAAAGATACTGATAATCATTAATCCCCAAAACATAGCAGATTTGGCAGCAGGACCACCACAACTAGAAATCATATATCTTCATCACTTAAGTTTGCATAATCATTAGCCTCATGAGTATCCAATTCTTCATCGGTGCTTTCACCATATGAGTCATCATCATCAGTTTCTACATTCCGGCAATGAGATGGAGGAGATTATTGAATCGTCACTTGTGAAAGACTGGCACTGAAAAATCCATATTTGAGTGAAACAATATAAAACGTAATAGAGAAGTTTCATTTTTAGCTGGTAGGGGAAAAAATAAAAAATACAAAATAGCCCATTTAGCTTTAAAGAATAAAGCGTCAGTTTGCTTCGCTTCGGCGCCAAGCGCTCGCTTTTGATAACTATGACTAAAAGCTTTATCTTCTTCAAAATCTTCCGAAAGCTACCTGAAAAATCACCAATCACCATACAAGTTCCAAAAAACTTATACGAGAAATAAAAAACCTCCAAAAAAACTCTTTAAACTCAACAACCATTTGTGTTGTACTCATACAATTTCTCATTTGCTAATTAATAATTAGGGAGTGAGTTGACTCCACTTGATTATTCCATTTCTAAGATGTAACATCAAAAGCTTCATTTATGAAATAAATCATCCAAATCCAAAATGAAATTCAACTATTACATTCAGACCTACAAATGACAAACCTATTACCCTAAACCCTAAAGAAACCCAAAATTAAACTCTCCATCTGAATAAAAGCAAAATTAAAGAACATAAATTAGAGATTCAATTACAATTGACAAGTATAAACGAAACATTGAACAGAAAAATCCTACAATAATATAACCTAAAATAAAAAAAAGAAAATAATATACCTTAATAAGAGTGAAAAAGATTGTGAGAGTGCCAAAACAGAGGGGGAAAACTCTTCATCTTATCGGATTTCGGCTTCTACTATAAAAAAACATAACTAACCTTAGTTAATGTAAACGGTCATGAAGAGAAAGAAAACAAAATGTGAGGGGAAATCAATCCATGGTAACAAGGGGTACATAAGATATACAACCGCTGAAATTCGTGAACTTCAATTTAGCAAGAAAGGAAGTAAAGATTCTTGATTTTTATTGAGAGAGAACGAGAGAGAGATGGACAAAGTGGAGAGAGACAGAGCTTAGAGAAAAGAAGAGAGAGGAAGTTCAATTTATAAGATTTCCAAACAGAGTTTTTAATTTAGATTCTGGATTTTTTCAAGTAATTATTTTCTGGCAATAAAAGAGCTCCAGAATTCCCGGCCGCTATGTTTGCACTGTTCATAGAATTTTTCCACATTATTAAGAAAATGTGTAGTGGAAAAGGTGAATTTTTACAATTTCGTAGATATTGTGACATCGATTCCACACTCTTTTATGTGTTGTGGTAAATTAAATTTTTATGTGGATTTGCAACACTTTCATGCAGAACCAACAATTTTGATTGCAATACATCATCTATAACGTAGTGAATACAATATTAATTCAAACATGAAAAGTAAAAAAATGACAAAACACAAATGTGTAGAAACGGATAGCTATGCGGTGGGAAACATGTACGAGAGAAAAAATAATAATAAATTCAGAAACAATCATTTACCAAAAACATGTCAGATTCCTACAAAATGCACAAGAATAATTTCATAATTCAAAAAAAAAAAACATAAAAGCATAGATTACCTTCAACAATAATAGGAACACCAACAAATTTCGTGATACAGATAATCATCGAGAAGCATACTTCGCAACTTACATGAAATAAAAAATTGCAAAAAACTGTGACTGTCGATTTCCATTGCAGGATCTCTAGCAGAAACTTAAAATTCATTTTTCAAATCTTCTAAATTTTGGTCTATCCTCAAAATTTCAATTAGAAGATTTTTGAAATCATCAAAACTTAATGAATTGGAGATCGCAACACTAGTTACTTTATATCCAACAAATTTAAAATCATCGGTCTATGATCCATAACAATACAGCAAAACAGGAAAACGTTCCATTTTTTTTGCAGAGATTCAAAACAAAAATCGAATCAAAAAAGAGAAAATTTAATCGCAATTTCAAATTAGAAATCGAAAATACCTTATATGAAAAAGATGATAGCTGCAGAGAGGAGCGATATTAAATTAGAGGAAAAAAGATGAAATTAAAAACACTTAAGATCACCGAAATCGGATAACAGAGAAGAAGAGAAAATCAACGTAGAGAAAGAGAACTGATTCTAAAAACAATGCAAGAATGAGAGTTGAAACAAGTTTATATAGAACATAAAGGGAAAAAAATAGGGGAAATTTTATAAATGGGTTGATTTTAAGTATTTATATCAATTAAAGTTTTGGTACATTACTTTTTTTTACCAAATAAGTTTCAAACTCACATTCTATACGTTCCAAGTTATTTTGTTTTCCTCCACTACCAACTGATGACATCACAGATGATGTTATTCTTTTTTTTTATTTTCTCATCTTATTTTACCATTATCTATTAATCCGTTCATTTTTTGGACATGCTGCTTTAGAGTTTTATGTTCATCTCATTTTTATCTTCGAAACGTCATCCATTGTGATATACTTTTTTGATAATTTTTTTTCAATTGTTCGATATATGGTAGGAACGTGGTAGGAACATGGTAGGAAGTAAAAAATGGCAACTCTAAAAATATTATTGTAGCTTCCTGATATATAACTGATGAAAGGAGCACTATCTAGTAGTTAAACATGACAAGAGCACAACCTGGTAAGAACATGGTAGGAACATGTTAGGAAAATGAACTTGAAAATCAAACAAAATATAAGCATATAACAACATGGTAGGAACATGGTAGGGACATGGTAGGGAGTAAAAAATGGCAACTTTGGAAATATTATTGTACATTTCTAATAGATAACCGATGAAAGGAGAACTATCTAGTAGTTTAAACATGACAGAAGCATTATCTGGTAGGAACATGATAAGAAAACGAACTTGAAAAAAAAACAAAATAGAAGGAAATAACCACATGGTATGGACATGGTAGGAAGTAAAAAATGACAACTCTAGAAATATTATTGTAGTTTCCTGATAGATAACTGATTAAATGAACACAAACCAGTAATTAAACATAATAGGAGCACTATCTGGTAAGAACATAGTAGTAATATGGTAGGAAAATGAACTTGAAAATCAAACAAAAAAGAATCAGATAACATGGTAGGGACATGGTAGGAAGTAAAAAATGACAACTCTAGAAATATTAATGTAGTTTCTTGATAGATAATTGATAAAATGAGAACTATCCAATAGTTAAACATGACAGGAGCACTATCTTGTAGTAACATGATACGAAAATGAACTTGAAAATCAAATAAAACAGAAGCAGATAACAACATGGTAGGAATATGGTAGGGACATGGTAGGAAGTAAAAATGACAACTCTGAAAATATTATTGTAGTTTCCTGATAGAGAAATAATGAAAGGAACACTATCTAGTAGTTAAACATGATAACAGTATTATCTAGTAGGAACATGGTAAGAAAATGACTTGAAAATCAAACAAAATAGAATTAGATAACAACATGGTAGGGTCATGGTAGGAAGTAAAAAATGATAACTCTGAAAATATTACTGTAGTTTCCTGATAGATAACTGATGAAAGTAGCACTATCTAGTAGTTAAACATGACGGGAGCACTATCTGGTAGTAACATGGTAGGAAAATGAACTTCAAATCAAACAAAACAGAAGTAGATAACAACATGGTAGGAACATGGTAGGGAAATGGTAGGAAGTAAAAAATGACAACTCTGGAAATATTATTGTAGTTTCTTGATAGATAACTGATGAAAGGAACACTATCCAGTAGTTAAACATGATAGTAGCACTAATTGGTAGGAGCATGGTAGGAAAATGAACTTGAAAATCAATCAAAAGAGAATTAGATGACAACATGGTTGGAACATGGTAGGGACATGGTAGGAAGTAAAAAATGATAACTCTGGAAATATTGTTGTAGTTTTCTGATAGATAACTGATGAAAGGAGTACAATCTAGTAGTTAAACATGACAGGAGCACTATCTGATAGGAACATGAACATGAAAATCAAACAAAATAGAAGCAAATAACAACATGGTAGGAAGTAAAAAATAATAACTCTAGAAATATTACTATAGTTTCCTAATATATAACAGATGAAAGAAGCACTATCCAATAGTTAAACGTGACATGAGCATTATCTGGTAGGAACATGGTAGGAAGAAAAAAATAACAACTCTATAAATATTAATGTAGTTTCCTAATTTATAATTGATGAAAGAAGCACTATCCAGTAATTAAACGAGACATGAGCACTACCTGGTAGGAATATGGTAGGAAAATGAAGTTAAAAATCAAACAAAACAGAAGCAGATAACAACATGGTATGAACATGGTAGGGACATGGTAGGAAGTATAAAATGATAACTCTAGAAATATTAATGTAGTTTCCTGATAGATAACTGATGAAACGAGCACTACCTAGTAGTTAAACATGACATGAGCACTATCTGGTAGTAATATGGTAGGAATATGGTTCGAAAATGAACTTGAAAATCAAACAAAATAGAAGTAGATAACAACATGGTAGGAACATGGTAGGGACATGGTAGGAAGTAAAAAGGACAACTCTGAAAATATTATTGTAGTTTCTTGATAGATAACTGATGAAAGGAACACTATCTAGTAGTTAAACATGACAGAAGCATTATCTGTAGGAACATGGTAGTAACATGAACTTGAAAATCAAACAAAACAAAATTAGATAACAACATGGTAGGGTCATGGTGGGAAGCAAAACATGACAACTCTGGAAATAATAATGTAGTTTCCTGATAGATAACTGATGAAATGAGCACTATCCAGTAGTTAAACGTGATAGGAGCATTGTCTGGTAGTAACATGGTAGGAAATTGAACTTGAAATCAAACAAAACAAAAGTAGATAACAACATGGTAGGAACATGGTAGGGACATGGTAGGAAGTAAAAATGACAACTCAGAAAATATTATTGTAGTTTCTTGATAGATAACTGATGAAAGGAACACTATCTAGTAGTTAAACATGATAGAAGCATTATCAGTAGGAACATGGTAGTAACATGGTAGGAAAATGAACTTGAAAATCAAACAAAACAGAATTTGATAACAACATGGTAGGGTTATGGTGGGAAGCAAAACATGACAACTCTGGAAATAATAATGTAGTTTCCTGATAGATAACTGATGAAATGAGCATTATCCAGTAGTTAAACATGATAGGAGCACTATCTGGTGGTAACATGGTAGGAAAATGAACTTGAAATCAAACAAAACAAAAGCAGATAACAACATGGTAGGAACATGGTAGGGATATGGTAGGAAGTCAAAAATGACAACTTTAGAAATATTATTGTAGTTTCTTGATAGATAACTGATAAAAAGAACATTATCCAGTAGTTAAACATGATAGTAGCACTAATTGGTAGGAACATAGTAGTAATATGGTAGGAAAATGAACTTCAAAATGAATCAAAATAGAATTATATAACAACATGGTAAGAACATGGTAAGGACATGGTAGGAAGTAAAAAATGACAAATCTGGAAATATTGTTGTAGTTCCTTATTGATAACTAATGAAAGGAGTACTATCTAGTAGTTAAACATGACAGGAGCACTATCAGGTAGGAACATGAACATGAAAATCAAACAAAATAGAAACGAATAACAACTTGGTAGGAACATGGCAGGGACATGGTAGGAAGTAAAAAATAACTAATCTAGAAATATTACTGTAGTTTCCTAATATAAAACTGATGAACGAAGCACTATCCAATAGTTAAATGTTACTTGAGCACTATCTGGTAGGAACATGGTAGGAAAATGAACTAGAAAATCAAACAAAATAGAAGCAGAAAACAACATGGTAGGGATATGGTAGGAAGTAAAAAATGATAACTCTGGAAATATTACTATAGTTTCCTGATATATAACTGATGAAAGGTGCACTATCCAGTAGTTAAACATGACATGAGCACTATCTGGTAGGAACATGGTAGGAAAATGAACTTGAAAATCAAACAAAATAGAAGCAGATAACAACATGGTAGGAACATGGTAGGAAGTAAAAAAAGACAACTCTGGAAATATTCTTGTAGTTTCCTCATATATAACTCATGAAAGGAACACTATCTAGTAGTTAAACATGACAGGAGCACTATCTGGTAGAAACATGGTAGGAATATGAACTTGAAAATCAAACAAAATAGAATTAGATAACAACGTGGTAGGAACATGGTAGGGACATGGTAGGAAGTAAAAAATGATAACTTTGTAAATATTGTTGTAGTTTTCTGATAGATAACTGATAAAAGGAGTACTATCCAGTAGTTTAACATGATAGGAGCACTATCTGCTAGGAACATGGTAGGAAAATGAACATGAAAATCAAACAAAACAGAAGCAGATAACAACATGGTAGGAACATGGTAGGGACATGGCATGAAGTAAAAATAACAACTCTGGAAATATTACTACAGTTTCCTGATAGATAAGTGATGAAAGAAGCACTATCCAGTAGTTAAACATGACAGTAGCACTATCTGGTAGGAACATGGTAGGAAAATGAACTTGAAAATCGAACAAAACAGAAGCAGATAACAACATGATAGGAACATGATGGGGAAATGGTAGGAAGTAAAAAATTACAACTCTGGAAATATTACGGTAGATTCCTTATAGATAACATGGTAGGAACATGGTATGAAGTAAAAAATGAAAATTCTAGAAATATTATTGTAGTTTCTTGATAGATAATTGCTAAAAGGATCACTAACTAGTAGCTAAATATGACAGGATCACTATCTAGTAAGAACATGAACTTGAAAATCAGACAAAATAGAAACAGATAACAACAAGGTTGGAACATGGTAGTTAAGTGATAGCTACCAGTTTTCTACAAAAATTGAATGATTGGAAAAAAATTTCTAAAAAGTACATCACAATAGATAACGTTTCAAAGATAAAACAAAGATGAAAAAAAAACTCTAAAGAGACATATCAAAAAAATAAACTATTCAAGAGATAATGGTAAAATAAGATAAGAAAATAAAAAAAAACATGACATCATCTGTGCCATCATTGGTTGATAATTAAATAAGGAACGTACAAGCCAAAAAAGCAAACTTTAAATGGTTATGAAATGCAAAGGAATAAGTTAGAAGGTATATTAGTAAATAATTTACTCAAAGAGGACATTTATAACAATTTCCCAAAAAAATAAAACTTACAATGTTATAGAATGAAAAAAATTAGTTAGAGGGTACAAATGTAAAACCTTTTCCCAAAGAGGACATTTATATCAATTTTCCTTATTTTTGGCAAAATGGGGCATTGTCATAAAATTTGCAAAATATGGTATGTTATTTTAGAATAGTGGTGTTACATTGAATATTTTGAATAATTCAACATTATAATAATTTAACCTTATTTTATTTAAAAATTATATGTTAGAATTTGAGGAATTTTCGGAATATTGTTTTAAAATTTTTCGATTTTTTTGTTATTATAATTTAATTTAAAAATATTTGCAAAAAAAATGTTCAAAACTTATCAGTGATATGTTGTATTTTTATTAACCGTGCCGCAAAAATTCAGATAAAAACGAACAAGATTGCCTATTTTTATGACATAATTTAATATTGAAGATCCTCTATTTGCAAAAAATTTTCGAAACCACGAACTTCTTTTACTGAAAAAAGTTTTTCAGATCCCATTTTTGTAAATGAGTGAAACCATAATAATGTTTTTATAATTTGTAAGAGGACTTTAGGTGACTTGTGAGTTTTTTGCATTAAATTGAAGTAAATATTTAAATGAATAGTGTAGGGGCCAAATGCATCAATACCCCCTGCAACATGGTTTCGATAACCATATGCCACCCTAAACTTTAAAAAGGTCTAAACACCTCCCTCAACTTGGAAAAAACAACCACTTAGCTCCCTCTAGCATGACGATCATAAGTAGAAAGCTCATATTCTTCCATCATTGATAAACAATTTGTTGGACAATACTCAACATAGGTGCCGCATAATATACATATTCTGAAATCAATACTGTAATTAAGCAACCGTTTCTTTCGAATGTCAATTTCCAATTTCCAATCAACAACAGGCAGATCTATAGGGCATACACGAACACATACTTCACAAGCAATGCAATTATCAAATTCAAAATGGATTCGACTGCGAAAACGCTCTTGAGTTGGCAGTTGTTGACTCATATGTTGATGATGAAGAAAAACAAATTTAATTGATAGATTCTATTGTGATATTAATATACAGTATTTATCTTGTGGATATTTGATTGGATAATATGCAGTATTTGTTGTTGATAATATCTTTTATTTAAAAAGATATGATGAGATATGACTAGATAATATTGCAACTAACTTTGTTATATTTGTTTATATTATCTTTCAGCAAGGATCTTATTTGAATTATTCTTTTGTCTATCTTTTATTTGAAAAGATATG
>CATIWQ010064600.1:0-36343 GCA_949673415.1 Euphorbia schlechtendalii | reverse complement strand
ATTAAAGATTTTAAGTAAACAATGCAATTATATTAAAAATTTAAACATATTTTGATCTACTTTATATTTTTTTTAACTTAGTTTAATAAAAAAATTTATAACAAAAAAAATATTCATGGGCTTGGGAATGACCTTGTAAACTCGGCCCGAGCCCGAAGTTCTAAAGTATGGGCTTGGGCCGGGCTTGGGTTAGCGATTTTTGTAAAAAAAATCCGAAGCCCAGCCCGGCCCGACCCGCCCGATGAACAGGTCTAGTTCTAGCATGTGAACTTGCATGAACAATGCAATAAATGATGAGCTGAAAAAAGGTAGATATAACTAAGTAGAAAGCTCACGAAACATTTGTAATGCAAATATTTGGCTCACACTAAATTCTGTTACTTTACATGTTCTAACAACTAATTCAGATCAGATCAGTTCAAGCAAATTTAATTCAGTATTCAATATTACTATTTAATATTAATTATATTAAACAATAAATAGTAACTAATAATATTTTAAAAAATCAATAATTATTATTTTTAAACAACTTTTCTTTTAATGAATAAATAAACTAAATTTATATTATTTAAATATAGATAATAATTATAATCTAATAAAAAATGTTATTATTTATATACATAATAATAAAATAATAAAACTAATAATATAATATTGTTATTATTGATATAAATAATTATTCTTTAATTGAATTTCAATATTTTCAATTCATTTTCGATATATTAAATATCTGTTTAATATTTTCAGATTTAGTTGAGAAAAACAGAACACAAGAGAACTAGATTTGCATAGTGGGTCTGGTACCAAATTTAAAGGTCCATAGTTAAGCCCAATCTACAGCTTAGTGTCTGCCCTTAGAACTGCTTTCCACAGCGGAAGGCAGGGTAAAGT
Organism: Euphorbia schlechtendalii; assembly: GCA_949673415.1. NCBI lineage: Eukaryota > Viridiplantae > Streptophyta > Magnoliopsida > Malpighiales > Euphorbiaceae > Euphorbia > Euphorbia schlechtendalii. The sequence goes on along the minus strand of CATIWQ010064600.1, from coordinate 35,452 downwards.
AGACCTGTTCGTCGAGCGGGCCGGGCCGGGCCGGGTTTTGTAGGATTTTTTACAAAAAATTCTAACCCAAGCCCATACTTTAGAACTTCGGGTTCGGGCCGGGTTTACAAGATCATTCCCAAGCCCAGCCCAAACCCATGAATATTTTTTTTGTTATAAATTTTTTTTATTAAACTAAGTTAAAAAACTATAAAGTAGATCAAAATATGTTTAAATTTTTAATATAATTGCATTGTTTACGTAAAATCTTTAATATTTAGTAATATTTATTCTAATCAAGTATACAAATTTAATAGGAAAAAATATGGGAACTTAAAATAATTATAAATTTAATGTATAAATAGACCTGTTCGAGCCCACTTCAACGGGCCGGGTTTGGACACTTGTTTTTTAAAAAACCCGGCCCCGAGCCCGAGCCCGTTGAAGCCCGAAGATTTATGGGCTGGGTCTAGTTTTTATATAAATACCCAAGCCCGGCCCAAACCTGGCCCGACGAATATTTTTATTTATTTATTATATATTTATACATTAAATTTATAATTATTTTAAGTTCCTATATTTTATTCTATTAAATTTATATACTTGATTACAATAAATTTTACAGAATATTAAAGATTTTAAGTAAACAATGCAATTATATTAAAAATTTAAACATATTTTGATCCACTTTATATTTTTTTTAACTTAGTTTAATAAAAAAATTTATAACAAAAAAAATATTCATGGGCTTGGGAATGACCTTGTAAACCCGGCCCGAGCCCGAAGTTCTAAAGTATGGGCTTGGGCCGGGCTTGGGTTAACGATTTTTGTAAAAAAAACCAAAATCCGGCCCGAACCCGACCTGACCCACCCGACGAACAGGTCTATGTATAAATATATAATAAATAAATAAAATTATTCGTCGGACCGGGTTCGGGCCGGACTCGATTATTTATATAAAAACTAAGCCCGACCCATAAATCTTCGGGCTTCGACGGGCTCGGGCTTGGACCGGGCTTTTTCAAAAAACGAGTGTTCAAACCCGGGCCGGGCTGGGCTGGGCGGGCACCCTGACCCGCGAACAGGGGTAAAGCATTTCCCACCCCATACATATGATACTTCACTTAAAAATTGTACATGGTCAATCAAAATTGGGATTCCCAGTATAATATATTAATATACAAGGAACAAGAACTTTTAAAATTTTTTATCAAGTTTTCCAACAATCTTTTCATTTTCCATTCTCCAAATCAAATTCACTTCAAAATAATAATATTTTATTATTAAACGAACAAAAAAAAACAGAATGCACACTAAAAACAATAAAAAAAGAAATATTATTTTAATCAATTTTCCAAAATGGAGAATGAATCATTTTTCATATTTAAAAAACCTCAGAAGATATACCATATGTGAAATGATTAGACTCGATCATTCCCAATATTCATTCCCCGTTTCAAGGAATTCTTCAAAATGAAGAATCATTGAACTTGAAGTAACACAGTTAACCATTAGAACAATTACATAAATGTGTCCGTTTTCATTAGTTGGGTCTACACAGAGCAACACCATATCATAAATTTTTTAGTTTTATGTCATTTTGGAACTTTGCAAATTAGAGGCAGAGTGAATGAATTTCCTTTTTGGGAAAGCGGGAAAGCAGAGTGAAGGAATAAAAAAGAAGATGAAGAGGGGAAAGTGAATATAGTTTTCCTGCATCTCACTTCACACGGCCTCTTAATTGCCAGTGAGATTTCAAATTCAACAGATCACATACACAAGACAAAGGTAATAATATGCAGCATGAGGGGATGCCAAAAACTATACACATTCGACTTTTCATGTAGTCCACTTTTTCCACAATAAATACAAAATCTTTTTACTTATCCTCCTCCATGGAATCGGGTTTTTCATCTTCATCAGGTTCATCACTGCCCTCAGTTTCAGAATCAGAAACTAATTTGACTTTAGGTTCTTCATTTTCAGTATCAGAACACCCCTCGGTATCAGAGCTAGAAAGAGGGTCGTTTTTTTCCTGCCATCCTCCACCCATTGCACTGAACTGGTCCTTCAAGTCAGGTGCAACTATGCCGATCATCTCACTCAATGCTCGGCGTTCATTGCTTCGCCTTGCAGCTATAGCAGCAGAAGATGGCGAACTTTGACTCTCTGCCAACTGCCCATTCAAATCATCAATCCCAAAATTGACCTTCTCTTCATTGTCTCTACTTCTAGGAGAGTCATTCTCGCCATGCACTGAAGGAGCAGTGCTGTAAGCCCAGCTCCCAGCAACCTCGGATGTTAAAAGCTCGGCTGTCCGAATTGTGCCCCCCAGTTCTGTATCTTCCGTGTCTTTCTGATTCTCGAGACGTTTAATTGTCTGGATGCCGCCATCCCTTTCACTAACGTGCTCCTCATCATCGAATTGCATAGTATCAATATTTGCATCGGCACCAAGTCCAGGGGTTTCGGTTTCAGTTTCGGTTTCAGGTACTTGCTCTGTTCCTATGGTTTCCGCTTCCAGGACAGGAGCTGTGCCAACGCCGTCAATGTCAGAACCGAATCCACCATTAGCATGGCGGGCTGAACTTGTGAATTCTCCCTCTTGGGTGTTTTCTTCTCCTCCTTGACTTCTAATATCGCAATTGTGCTTCTCGGTGGCACTCGCTTCGTCGACTGAAGCAACTGCCTGGTTTGCAGAGCTGGACTTTGCACCACTACCGATATTTGACTTTCTGACATTTGGCCAAGCGTGACTAGCCATGTTCTCAACAGGTTCATTCATGTCGATTTCTTGGGACACATTGTCATAGTTTTCCTCATCCTCCAATGTCTTTTGCATTGCCTTCAATTGTTCTTGCTGCTTTGAAAAGAGCGATGAAATTTCTTCGGTGGTTGAATAAAATGCCCTTAACTGTGTTTCCCTGCATTGCAGTTATACTTGCACGTTACCAATTATAGACTCGCTCCTTGACCAAATGCATTCATGGATCATAGCTATCAGCACATTTACCCAATACAGACAAAAAGAAATATACATAACCAGAATTGCTAAACTGGCATGAATAGAACAATTTTCATAAGATATCATTTTCTTTAAAATAATTTAATCTGCTTAGTAGGTTCGGAATTTTCTCAGGCACCCTTTAAGTGGCCCTAACACACGATAAAAGTTCACTGCTTACACTAAGGTGGCATATGATTTGCAGAATGACTATTCCGTATTAGGGTAGAAATGTATGAAAAAAGGTGAAGTATGATAGAAAACCAAACATGTCACAAGAGTTGAACTTGAAATCTTTAGCTTAAGTAACTTGAGGGCTCATCACTCAAGCATGTGATAGTTGTCCAGATCTTTAGTTTACATCAATCAAATATATAAAGTTACAGGTCAGTTTTAATACTATATATGACAACCAATAGAACCTTTATGAAGAGAAAAATGGCACAACAAAAAGACAAATTCCTTAAAAGGGGAAGAATTTTTTACTTCATCTAGTTATAAAAAGCTTTCTAATTCAACTTGTTGGACCACAAAATTTAGTTAGGCATATAAGATTATGGCCAGACGACTTAAATCAAGCAGCTCTACACATTTCCAATAACCTGAAATTCAAATGCCATGGAAAGGCATTGCTTCTATCTTTTCAGCCTCACATATGCCATCTTGCGAGATTAAAGCCCTGTTCTCTTCGCCTTCAATTTGGTTCAGTTCAGTTTAGTTAAAAAGTATTAAGTTCAGTTCAATTCAATTCAATTCAATTAAGTTCACTTCAATTCAATTAAGGTCCATTAAGTTCAGTTACGGTCCATTAATTATAATTATAATAATAATTATTATAATTAATACTTTAATAAAAATTAATAGTAATAACAACATTACCAATGAAAATAAAATTATTAGTAGTATGGAAAAATAATTATTAAACAATGTAGTTAACAATAATTATAAATTTAGTATGAATAATTTATAAGTAGTAATAATTATTGTTACTATTAATATAATAATGTGTTTAATTATAATCATGGTATTGATTAATTAGAAAATATGATATGAGACAATACAACGACAATATTTATTAATTAAAAAATTATTATTTTTGTTATTTGTAATTCAATAATAAGTAATAATTTTAATCCAAACTACAAGATAATATAATAACTATTATTTATTTACGTGTAAATGTTGGAATAATTATTATTTGAATAATAAAATTTTAATTAAATGATTTTACGTACTACAAATTTTTTTATTATTAATGTTATTAATATTGTTTAATTTATTATTTCATATATGTAGTTATTATTATTAGTATTTTTAATTAGTGGTATTCATAATTTATTATTCTTTTAATTTTTATTGGTTTTTTAATAATTAATGTATTATTAAGTTCAAGTCCGTGAAGTTAAGTTAAGTTCAGGTTAGTTAAGTTCAGTTCAAATTTCAGAAGTTGGAAAGATCAGGGCCTAAGTTGTGACTCAAAACTAAAACAGGAAAATAATAACTGGTAAAAGGTTTCAAAAATTAGCATGCAGAAGTAGAAATCAACTACCCAAGAATAGCGTCCGACTAGCAGTGGTCTAGAGAAACAATAGCCATCTATTTAGTTATCAGTTATCACAAGAGATCATGCATGGAAATGAGAATAGCGAACACCATCTTTATAGGTTAGCAGTGAACACCAACCAGATTAAACAAATAAATTACACATGCAGGTTCTGCAATTTTACCTGAGCATAATTCTCTCCCTAGCACCTTTTAACCTCCGTCTCTCAAATTCAAGATCCCGCATTGCAGCATTTATTTCAAGTTCAAAAGCAGAGACTTTAGCCCATGCCTCTTCTCGCGCTACCTGCTACCAACAGCAAAGAAAATCTCAGCTTAAAATTAAATTCAAATATAATTAGGTACTGAAAATTTTTTTAAAGTGGAATTTGCCTATGTTGTTTAAATTTCAAACAAGGGGGCAAAATTACTGGCTCATTAAAAAAGATTATCACTTCAGCATCCCCTCCGCCAGAAAGCTCACATTCCAAAACACATATGCCATCAATGCCACCACCATTATCGATATTTAATTAAAGAGCAGACATAAAACAAAACACAAAAATGGCAACCATGCAACACAGCAACTACTTCAACAGGGGACACCAATGATGTAAATGCAAGGCATAAGAAATTGATACAAATAATCATAATAACAGAAAAAGAGTCTTCTATAATAAAAAAACAGGAAACTCGCTAGTATTTGTTATATGACAGGATTATCTCATGTATGAGCAGTCAGATCAAACATTCACAAAGAATGATCTTGCATAACTGAAATAATTTACATATATACCTTTTCACTCTCAAGCTCCCTCCTCAGTTCTTTCATTTCTAGCTCAAGTTCTTCAATTCTCTGATCATAGCATAGCCACAATACAGATATCGAGGTCAGGTATAATGTGCACAGCATCAGGACAAGATGAAATTTATTCAGATAAGCATTAAGACTATCATTACATTTCTTCCATTTGTACATGCCAGTTGCTCTTCAGCAACTTGAGCTTCTAGCTGGCGAACTTTATTATCAGAGATAACCAACTTTTGCCTTGTTTCTTCCTGTCAAACGAAGGCAGTACAAAGGTTAAAACATACAGATTATACAAAGAAACAAGCAAACTAAAATTAACCGTACCAGTTTAGGCCTCAAAGTTTCCACTTGCGAACACCACATTTTCTCCCTTTCCTGATTCCAAATACAAAAAATTTCACATTGTTATGCTTTCAATATAACACAGTTCTTTTGAAATAATGAAACTTTTTTCTAACCTGAAGCTTGTTAATCTCCTCGAGCTGTTCTTTCTCACGTAAAGATGCAGCATCAGACAGTCGTTTAATTTCTTCTTGAGATTCAGACTGGATTTTTTGTACTGCTGCTTCCAAGTTGGCAGCAGCCATTTTTCGCTCTTCTCTTCTCTGGTCTCTCTCTTCTTCTAATTGGGCCTCAAGTTCAGATATAGATGCCTTCTGGCTAAAAAAACACACCAATACAAAACTTTAACTCTTAATTTTTACAATTTGCCAAAGTATCTTATCCCCCAAAAGCGACTGTTTTGCACCCTAAAAAGTCAAGTTTATACACGTACTCTTCTTAGTAAGTTAGTGTGGGATAATGTCATTAACGAGTAACTTAACTGTAGCGTATATATGCCTTTCTATTGTAGTTTGTTTCCTAAACCCTGTGTTCGAGAGAGGGACTGATCTATCTAAAAACTTTTACTTCCTTTACACCATTAAATTTCCATCTCAAATTAGTTTTTTGAGCAGACCATGAATATTTTCACAACCTCGCATTCTAAATAAATGTTCCTCACCTCTTCATAATTTCATTTGCTTCCATACATGACTGCTTTGAAGCACCAAGTCTTTCATTTAATTCTTCCATTGCATGTTTTTGTTCAGATGAGATTCTAACAACTTTCATCAGCTCTTTTACTTTATCATTCAACGTTTCCTGCAACTCCTTGAGTTGGTCAACATATGATTTTTCAACAGATTGTTTCACCTCCCTGATCTCCTGTATAAACAAACAGCAATCAGTCTTTGATAGGACTTGGTTCCTGCAGATCAAAACATGATCGAGTGGCATACATACGTATACATAACCAATGACATGCACAATAAATATGTCTTAGTATTGTTGGCATTAAACTCTAAGTTGTTCTTTTTATTCCTTTCAATGCCCTTGGAGACAATAAAGATGTCACTGTCTCTTGTAAACAATCTAATTAATGCTAAAAATGTCAAGTAATCATCCAATCGAACATCTCAAATAAGTATTTCAACGGGTAAAATCAATGCCCAGTAAGGCTTCCAATGAACTAGTCAAAAGAAACAGAAGGTAGCACTCTTGAGCAATTTCTAGATAGTCTTATATTACTTTTACCATCGTATCCTTGCACAATTAATTCCAACCCAAATACAAAACCCAAAATCAAATTGAAAAGGTATATACAATTCCTTCAGATCTAACCACCATCATCTTTTTAATAAAATGAACATATTTCTATAGGTTGAGCTTTTAAAGGAATATACACTTTTATGCTGCTCCTCAGATGTTCGAATCTCATTGCGCAATGCATCAATTGTAGTGACTCGACTTTCCAATTGCTCTCTCAGTTCCTGCACATTTATTAAACCAATCACACCAAGTATTTTAGGGTAAAATTCATTAGAGGAAAATCATTAATCAACATAAACATTGATTCAAGTGAAATATACCTTGTTTGATCGTTGAAGACTTCGAAAATCATCAAGAGATATAGGACCCTCAGGAGCACCAATCCCTATTCCCTTTAGTCTCTTACTTTCTGAGATGATCTCATCTACACAAAAAATATATATATATGTACAATTATACATTATTATGATCTGCTAAACAAAATGTAAAATTAACATAATACGGTGCCAGAATACCTAATCCAATAAGGTTCCCTAGAAGGCTAGTAGCAAGAAAACAAGAAACTGCCCTATTAATTGTTACATCTTATAAAATCAAAATGTAAAGAGACCACAGATTTCAGCACCTCTGTTTACATTCAACTTTCAACCTGAAGCCTTAAAAGTTGAAACATTGGTCCCATATGTCTACCCAGCATTTGGTAGCGGAGAGGCTCCCACTGGGAGAAGCAGAAACTGATGAGCGATAGCCTCAGTAGTCTCTCAGCTAAAAGATAATCTTTAGTATCTATGATTATTTTGTAGAAATCCCAACAAGAGTATTGAACACAATCTAGGACAAAACCTTCATCCTATCTTGATATAGGCAGCAATTGATCCCTAAGCTCATAAAGGAGGATTCCCTAATTCAAAATTAAAAGCGCCTTAGTTTTTAGGGTGGCTGGTCATCAGAAAGTATGGGAAACTTCCACTAGAGACATCCCAGGTTCAACATATTTTGTCACATGAAGTTACCAGATCATTATGAAAAACAAAAATAAACCAACCTAACTTCTTCAAATCATTCACCAGTTCTATCTTCTATAAGTTCATTCCATGGCTTGGGACAAGGAACTACTGCCACTCTTCTCATGGTCAAACAACATAGCTAATCTGCTTGCTTAAGAGAAGTAAGTTGAGAAAGTCTAATCACAATTAAATCATACATACAATAAAACATATATCAAAATAGGGTAAGAGATAGTAGATATGAATCTACCTGGTTTTCTTTTTAAGGGAGCACCCTCCGTCAAGGAAGTAGACCTGCGGACCTCTCGATATACATACGCAAATGCAAGTTCTGTAAGAATGTAAAAGTGAAATTATAGACTCAATGACATCAAAGGAAAACAGACCACCTATTGAAGTATCCAAGAATATTAGGTATAGTAACAACAAATATCTATAAAAATGATCTAGAACTGTATGCCAAAGCCTGTTGGTTTTTATTTGACTGCATATATTATCAAAGAAACAAATGAAGAAGAGAAAATTCCCTTCAGCTGAAACTTTAACAAATGATATGCAATTTAAGCATAGATAAAGCAAAAGCATAAAGAAATATGAAGAATGGAATGGGGAAAGTAAGGGCATGTTTAGTTGTGGAAAAATAGAGCATTTTTCCAGAAAAAATTCAAGCAAAACTGAAAAATGGAAACTCCTATTTAGTTGCAAACTTAATCAGTTTAGAAAATTGGAAAACAATTTTCTTATTTTTCCATTTTATGCCTTGCAACAGAAAACAACTTTTTGATGTTTGCTGAAATTTTCCAAACTACAATTTTTAATTTGCCAGCACAATACTCCATTATTTAATTTATTGTATTCTAATATACATAGTTGTAAAATTACTTGTTAATAACTAACAAATATATTTTTTATTGTCATATTTTTTAATTTTTTTAATAGAAAGTAGGGTTAAAAGAAGGGAATAGGCTAGGTTGCTAAACTGTGTTGGCATCCTTTAAATAATTATACAATTTTAGTTTATTTATTTTGTTATTATTCTTATATACTTAGATAACTTTTTATTGCATATTTTTTCTACTTGATTTAGTCTACCTTGTATATTTTTAATTAATCGCTTATATTTTTGAACTGATAAATTATTTATTATTCAACAAAAATTAAAAATTAGACATAACATGCTTTCTAATTTTTAATTCATTATTTTACAAATAAAAAATTGTAAAGTTTAAACAAAAGGCAGCTAACAAATGAAAATGAAACTACTAGGCTTTGGTCTAGTGACCACCACTCTTGAAGAATTCAGGAAGTAAGGGGTTTTGGGTTCCCGCAAAATTGGCAAAAATGCCACCTTATTTCTAAAAAAAATTCTAAATTTAAACATATTCATAAATTGTCATTTTTAAGTCAATATCAAGTTATACATGGATCAACTTGTATTTAAAATTGAACTAGAAGATTTTTAACTTTATTATTGATCAGCTTAAAATTTATATTTGTTATTCTTAATTTAATTAGTAATATTGGTCATGTCATTTATGATATTTTTAACGATAAAAAATTCAAATATATTATTAAATATTTTTTGAAAATTGAAAAAAACTAGAAATCTGTATAAAAATGAGCATGTTTTCTGTTTTTCAATTTTCTATTTGGAAAATGAAATAAAAATTGGAAATAGAAGATGAAAACAGTTTTCTGAGACTTTTCCAGGTTCATCGTACACTCTTGAATTAAAGAATGAGAAAACAAAATTATACTGAATATTATATACAATAAGTGAAGTTAATAAATTAATACCATCAGATGAAGCAATTAGTGAGGCACAAAGAAAGAAGGAAGATACATGTATATTTTCTTCAATAATTTAGGAATTACCATGCTGGGGAGAGGCAGCAAAAGATATAATATCGCCATGATGCACCTCTGATTCAGGACTACTCTTATTCAATTTTATCCAATTGAGATATGTCCCATTTGTGCTGGAAATCTCAAAATACTTCAGGCAAAGAAAGAATAAAGTATAACGAAAGTATGACGAAAATGTAAAGTGATACAAAACCTAGTATCTTTCAAGAAGACTGAATAACCAGAAGTGGATGGATGACCCGATTCAATATTAAGATTTCTCCTATATATTATGCAGTGTTTTCCACTAATTGCAGTTGATTCAATTTGAAAACGAGTATCCTTTACCAATCGTCCAATGAAATGTTCATCACCAGTCAAAATCATATGCATACCCTGTTAATATGATTTGATCAATTTAAACTCAAATATCTCGATACGATGAAGAACCCAAGCATAGAAACATGACACGGAGATGCATGGAATTGACTTTATTATCAGATTATAAACAAAATTAATCGAATTATATAAAATAAAACTTATAAAGCAAAAATGTCCATAAAAATCTTCTTTTAGCTAGGAATGTTCAATAATCTTTATGTGTTTTAACCTTGTATAACTCATTAGACTTCACATAAATGGAAAGTAAAGCATATTCAAGGTCGACAAGTAATTGTGATTACACAGCCATCCATAACCGAATGAGAAGCTATTAGCACATAAAATTGCCAGCCAACATAAAAATAGAAAAGGAAAGGGGTTGGAAAGCAAACAAATAATATATATGTCCATTGCAAAAAACTTACAAGGTCAGGAAATCTCTATTTTCTTTCAACCAAACACAAATTTAGGCTAAGTTCTTGCAACTTCTATAATTATATCCAAATTGTATCTCCACAGAATATACACAATTACAATAAAGTTGGGGCATTCCAACAACAGAAGATCTAAAATGATGGAAAGTAAGTTCCTAGGAGCCAAACTAGCATGGCAGTGTTGGACTCCAGCAAGCAATAACCACGACATTACATAGAATCAGCCAAAACAAAAAAGGGATCAAAATTTGCCATGACTTTGATTCAGGATTACTTCAACAGAAAGCATAACTCATCAATAAGAACAGAACATCGGGTGAACAGCAACCAATGCAAGCGAGGGTAGTACAGCAGTAGCAAAAGCCAAAAAAAAAACTAAACGAAGAAAGGAAAGGAAGGTGAAAAGCGTACCCGGTGGCGCTTGCGAGCATTGGTGGAAATAGCAGTAAGTACGCCCCAGACGTTAGGCTCAGGATTAGTGAGAGGCTGAGAAGCGATTTTGGAGGCCACAGAGAGGATGAAATGCTTAGGGTTTTTAGCGGATGTATCATCGGGGACTGGCCGATCCTCCGGATGCGAAGAGCTCGCCTGAGAGGCTTGAATCGGCTTTGAACCAATCTGGCTCTCGGCTTGTTCTTCCTCTTTGACCATCAGAGAGAGAGTATATGAGAGTAGAAGTGGGAAAAATTGGCGGGGATTTCAACACCCTAGGAGGCTCTGCAAGTAGCTGTTATTTCCGAATTGGGGACACGCTGATATTTGGCTTCAGCTTCTCGAGCACGATTCCATCAGGTCACTATATGCCTTAGTCGGCCGGACAAAATTTTAGCCCGGCCCACCAGAGCATTCCATTGGGTCACTGTGTGCTTTAGTAGGCCGGCGCATAACTTGGATCAAAGTATTCTCGTTGCTCTACCAACCCGCGAATCAATGTTTTGAGGGGTAATTTTTGTAAATGCTCCCTTATGAAATATAATTTTATAGATTAGAGATTCAAAGTTATTAAATAACCCTATTTAAGATTATAATGTAAAAAAAAGAGTTTTAATTCATTAAATACCCATTTTCATTTAGTACATACCCACTAAAAAAACAGCATACCCTATTAATTAGAACTCCCAAACCCCCTAAATAGTTCAAATATTGAATCACTCCTAAATAGTCCTAACCCGTCAAAAATGGTAATTTCTCGATCATTTTCCCTTCGATTCTACTCACAGTTGCTTGCTTTGATTCTCCACTCTGAATAATCACTTATTTTTGCTATCTACTTCCCTCTTCCTTCCTTTTCAAGCCACCGTTATTTTGCTTGGATGCTAATCGCTTTAATTTGAGGTACTTCGGCGTTTTTTATTTATCAAATTTTTTTAGTTCTTGTGCCTTTTTCCACTTTTTCACTGCAATTTGAATTTTGATATTTTTATTATTTTTTTTTTTGCGTTCGTTACTTCAGAGACTTATGAGTACATCATGAATTCTAGCATTGAGGCATTAACTTGTGTTCCCACGAAAAATCTCAATTTAAATCGTTTTCGCTTTAAATCCATTTTTTGTTAATAACAATATAAGACTTCATTCATAATTCCAAGTTGCTCTGGAAAACGTTTTTGAATGTTAATTCATATGCAATTTCATATACCTATTCAAGAAGAAAATATAAGAAGAAACAAAAGACTTCTACTTTCCAGGTAATAATTGTTCTTTTACAATGATAATTTGCAATGTATATGCTAAATACACATACGTTTATTTAGCATAATATACATAATCTTCATCTTTTGATTGCTGACAAGTTCAACCACCTAATATAACCTTTACTTTAGCACTCGAAATCTAGATTGCTATTGCAAAATAGTGATCGCAAACATGACTTACAAGTTGTTGGTATTGAATATTTTGAACTTTGACTTTGAATTCATTGATCTGTTTGGAACCAAATGCCCAAGGCAGTCCCGGTTAATAATTAGCTTCAGTTATCTAGCATAAGAGCATCTTTTGTAGCTTGTTTATTCCATAAATTATTTTGACGCATAAGAATAAATAGACAATCAATTTGAAAACGTATTTTTAATAGCTTGTCTAGCTCATCTTCTCTATATGATGTGACACCCATGTGTCATAATTTATTGTAGACAATATCTATTTGGTTATCTAAATATAGACAACCAAATAGACATTGTCTACAATAAATACTATTTAAAATAGAAAAAATAATTTAGACACTGTCTATTTTTAAAGACTATTGTCACATCATCAATAAGAACTTTTATTCCACATATTACCTAAACTTGAAATCCACAAACTATCAAAGACTCTCTAAGAAGCACAATTAAATAAAATTTTGTGTTGTTATATATAGTTCGCTCCTTATAGATAACATGATTATTGTTTAATTAATTAGGTTGATAGTTTTTTAGTATTTACATGAATCTTGTTATGCTAGACTAGTAGTGTTTTTTTGTAATTATAAAAGACACAGGATAATACCTTTTTAAAATCATTTTAATCCCTAACATTTTAGGATTAACATTTCAAAATCTTATATAAGATATATAAGACTTGACGTCCATCAAACACAACTGTGATTTATATAAATTTATACAATTCAATTTACATTATAATGACTTTTGAAGTATAATTTTCCTTTTATAATTGCACGGTTATAAGTTTTAAAAATCCACAAAGTAAATATCTAATTACTATTTGAAAAATATAAATCCAAACGTTGAAAAAACGAAAGAAAAAGAAGGCGCCTTAAATACATTTCTGCTAGGGTCTAATAATTTTGTTAGATTTTCAATTCTATCCGATTCTTAAACTGAACCGATTAGGTCCACCACTAATTGACACCGCACAATTTTCCAATTTATAGCATGCAAAAGCATAAGCTTTCATCATATAGTTAGCCTGGTATGCATTTCTGTATTTGCATTTGTATGTTTGAACTGAAGCATTCCTATATCCTAACATAATCGTTCCAATGTCAACTCAAGTGTGTGATTATTACCATTGTAACACCAAAAAACTGTCAAAATTAAGCTTCCATGCAAGTTAACGTTACTATATCCTATATTATACCTGAATCAGAGAGAACAAGGTGAAGCATTCCAAATCACTTGATGACAACTACTTGTTTTTAGGATTTAAAACAAAAAATGGACCATATTATATATATTGAATCAATCCATTGGGGAAATAAGTAAATAATTATATATAAGAATACATAGAAGTACAGGAATCTGAACTATCCATCCTCAAGGATCTCTCTATGTAAATGCATACATGCTGTGGTGCAGTATTTATAATTATACCTGTGAAATGGAACTTTACCTACCAATGATGCATTACAGCATGAACAGGTTATATCATTTGGTAACCCAATGTTAGCCGCGGCATTGCTTTGGGCAGCCATTCTCCTCTCTGCTGCAGATGCTCTCTTTTCCCTCTCTGCTGCTTGTGCCATCTTCAATTCCTCCTAATGGCAAACACAAAATGGGAGGAAACCGGTTTTAGTTATCAGCATATTTGGTGGGATAAAAAAAGAATCACAGGAAATCAAAACCTAAAGCATCATTAACTTAGTTTTACTAAATACGTACAAATATTAAAATGTAAATTTAAAACACAAAATATGGGTTCATTGGCAATATCCCATCCTAAACAGATATTACATTCTGAGCCAATGTTTGACGTTATTTTTTAAAAGTCAATGTGAAACAGTTTTTTTAAAAAATTCTAACCTCTTAACCACTAGGCTTTGGTCTAGTGCCACCACCTCTTGAAGAATTCAAGAATTCAAACCCCACAATCAACAAAATTGGCAAAAATGCCCCATATTTCTCAAAAAATCTAACCTCTTTTGATAGTTTGGTTTTCCCACTCGTGGCTTGATTTTCAGCAGCTGTCTTGGTGTTCTGTGATGTGGTAGCCTGAGCCTGCATTCACATTACATAATTTTAATTGAGCACACAATAATTTATGGAAAAGACCATCTTAAAATTTATATATTTTCTCACTAAAACGAAAAGAAAAATGATATACAAATATTGATATAATATAAAATAATTAAATTCACATAATTATAGAAAAATGATTTTAAGAAAAAGACGTCAAATTAGTTCATGTGCTATATCTAAAAAACAATAAGATTGAGCTGAGATGCTTTTGGTTTTCTAATTATATCAACTATATATTTAGTTAGACAATAAAAGTATTGACACACTTAAAATTCCAATTCATAAACTGAAAAGACTGAGCTAAACATATCACACTCCTCCGCAACTTATAATCACAATTAATTTTGTAGAAGCAAAAACCAAAAACAGTAATAACTAACCTGTGCTTTTTCTTTGGCTTTACGCAATTTCTTCAGTTCTTTTGCTCTCGCTTTCTTTTTTGCATCTTTCTCAGCCTGAGCCATAAAGAAAATCGTCAACTGCCATTTGAAGTTATAAATAACCTAAAATGACAAGTAATAAATCAACAAGAATTGTTTCCAAGGATTTTTTTTCACCTAATGTTTGAAAAGTCCAATAATTGATCTCTCTCTTAACTTTGGAACGGAATATATTAGTGTGAGTTCAATTAAGATGGTTAGAGAAAACAACAAACTAAATGATGTCCCATTGCAATTGCTAAAATGCAACTAGAAACAAATACATATGCATATATAATGCATTTAGAGAAAGCCTCTCCATCATTAATAGAATCAAATATCAACCTGGTTTATATATAAATCACTATTTAGAATATATCATCTCTCATCTTACATCTAACCAGGAAGCAAAAAAAAGCAAAGAAACATACACATAAAGAGAACTAACAAAAGGTGCACAAAATAAAAACAAACAAACAAACCAGAAACAATTCTACCTGCTTAGCAGCTTGAGATTCCTCCATTTCCTTTGTCAGTGCACTGGGAACTTTGGCAGCATGCCAATCCCACCTATTAAGATTTAAGGCCATGAAGCGTCTGAAAGTATTTCTAACATCCTTTTCATTTGCCAACATATAGGGGGTGCGACCTCTTTCATCCTTGACGCAAGGATCCATACCTTGCTCTAGGAGCTCCAAAACTTTATGGATATTACCAGATTGTGCTGCTTCATGCAAAGGTGTAGTTACACCATTTCCTTCACTTTCACTTTCAGTTGATATAAGCGAATCATTGGGTTTTTTGGGACCAGAAGGAGCTTCATTAGCTCCGCTACAGTTAACACTATCCTTCAAACCCTCTTTTCTGGACTCTAGGCTGCCATCATTCGTAGTGGTTTCAACTAAGACAGAGCTCTCTTTAGAGGCTGGATGAGATTCCTTGTCATCCACTTCAAAGGCAACTTGTGTCATTTGATTATATATACGCCGGACTTCTTTAAGAGTGGGCCTTCGGACGTTCAATGGAACATTGCGAACAAATGAATTTTGATGGCTAAAATATGCTTTATCTCCATCGAAGAGAAGTTGGCGATTGCTTGAAGGAGCATGAATAAATATACTAGTGGAAGCATCAAAATAAGGCTTCCAGGCAGCAAATAATTCTTGAATATCCTATATGTATGAAAGATAGATAATTATCCTTTCAAAATACCCAAACAGGGTACTCTTAACATTTTCAGGTAAACAAATGCACAAACAGAACAATATAAACTTATCTATCGTTTCATCCAAAACTCTCCATATTGAGAGAATATAGGAGTTTGGTATTGATTCTACACAAGTGCATCGTTTAAAACATGTAGCTCAGTTTCTTGAGTTTGATTGTCTACACATCCTTTTTTTGACTATTATGAGTTGTCAATATCAGAAGAGAAATGATGAAGGAAGAAAAAGAACTCACAAAACACTAAAAAATGGCAGTAATTATACATCAATTTGATACCTTCTTCAAAGCCAATTCATTATACCGTCGAAGTGAAGCTCCAGCAGAATGTGCAGCTCTGCCACTCGCATCTTTTGATGACTGCTTTCTACCAGCTTTGGCCCGCACAACATATCTAAAAATCAAAAGTTCAAGATTTCAGGAAAAACTTTCAAGTTCCTTATGTTGGTCGGTGAGTCCCTTGACAAATTAAGAAAACCCCCAAATTACCCTATCTTTCTACTATATAAGATGAAAGCCTAAGAAAACCTGTAATCATTGAGTTTCTGGAAAATAATAAACTAATGTGCATATGTACAAACTGACCTATGGAATGTTTTGTGAGCCACTACTGAGTTTCCATCAAATACACAACCAGCAAAATGTCCCCCTCCTGCAAGCAATACGATCCTCAGACGTGTCTTATCCCGGGGCTCATGTATCAGAGACTTCAATCTTTCAATCACTTCACTGTCTTTCAAACATTGATCATACTCATCATGGCCAAAGAGAACATCTTTATCATTCCCATAAGTAATACTTTCTAATTCATTCAATACCATACACCTCCAAAGTGAAACTTTCTCTCCTGTTTGAAGACGAATTAACAATTTCTGCTTATCACTTCCAATGGACCCCTTCCAAGTATCATGACGAGAGATGATTGTTTTATCAGCCTCATCTTCTGAGCCCGATATACTAGAAATATCCCAATCTTTAAACGTATCAGAGGTAAAGTCATCCAAGTCCTCCTCTTTGAGGATATTCTTCCCTGCAATGCTTAGCTTAACCTGTTATAAAATGACTTCATTAGACACTCATAAATTTTACCAAAGAGCAGGAAACAGAATAACCACGGAATCTCTAATTCAAATCGAAATAAAAACGTAGACAACTTTATAGATAAAGTTTTCCTTTTCTCTCTTACAATCATATTAAGTTGACAAAAGAGGATTGAGAAGCATTCCCCTGAAGGTTACCAGTTGACTAATGAATTACATTCTAATACTAAGAGCGGCTAAAGAATTCATTAAATTCTTATTTCCCCTCAAATAAAACCACTCAAATTTAACAGAGCAATAAAAATTAAAAGAGCACATTCAAAAGTCTAACTTAAAGAAGGCAATATGGATAAAGAAATTACATTGATTCGATGAAAATCTGATTTAAAATGAGACCGCTGATTCTGAAGCGAATCAAATTCGGCCTTGCAGGTGTTACAGGTCCATCCAGGAACAGCAGAGCCGTTTTTGAAACTCTTCTCTTCGTCTTTATTGGTTTCTTCAAGGGTTTCGATTATTGCGGGAATGTCAGACTTCTCAAAGGTCTCGGGTACTGACGCTGAAGAAGCAGACAGTAAACGACACGCGTCGAAGAAATTGGCGGGAACTTCGAAGATGGAACGGTGCCTTTTCTCTTGGGAAACTGAAATTGAGTCCATGGCTGCGGCGGCCGTGACGTGCGCAAGACGAAGGTTCAACAGAAAGCAGCCGCAGATTGCTATTTTGAGGTGTAAAGTCGGTAAAATAAGGGTTTGCCAACCCGATCGGATTCGTCTATTGCAGCAACACAATGCTGATAAGCTTTGTTGCTCTTCCGTTGTTTCTGGTTATATACAAATATTCGTCAATTCCTCTTCCTATGCTAATTAATAGGAACATCATATTTAATATTTTTATATATAATTTCTATTCTATTCCGCAATTATTTTAATTCTTAACAAATTACACGCTAACTTTTCTTTTCTTTCATTAATATTGTTTTTTGTTTTAGTTATATTATTTTTACTTTGTTGTTTAATATTTATTTTTCATAACCCTTTCTCTCGTCCAAATGGTGATGATCCATAACTAATAAAATAACATAAACATAAAAATTACGTTCATTTTATAATGGTCATCATTAAAAATTCATAGATTAATGTAAACTTGATACCTTGGATATATTCGTTTGGTCCAATTCGAGCTTGCCTGTCATGGTTTAGGTTTGACTACATCATGATAAATAGTATGTATAGTATGTGTGTGTATATATATATATATATGTATGTATATATATATATTTATAATAACATTAGTAACTATATTGATTTTTTTATACTTTATCTTATAAAATTTGTATACTTGACTATAATAATTAAAACTAAAGTAAATAATGTAATTATATGTAAAAATTCAAACATATTTTTGTCTTTATTTTTATTCTGTTTAATCTAATAGAACTTTAAGAATTAAATATATTCATGAATCGCAGATCAAGTTTGAGAATGACATCGCGTAACGTGTTGGTTTGAGTCCAATATTCGAAACTATGGGCTTAAACCAAATTTGAGCTAATGTTTTTAATGCAAAGTTCGACGAAATCGTTTGACAAATATAGATATTCGAAATTTTGACCAAATTTTTTGAAATAAAAAATTACTATTGTATTCATATATATTCTTTTTTAGGGTAATCAAACCATGCACTAAAAAAAGTTAGATTTTATTATTTTTACAACAATGAGTAATTAATATTCAATTTGTCATTTTATTAGATATTTTTTTTGTTCTACCATTTTTCCCCTGTAACTATATTTTTTTATCATATTTAATTTGAATTTCACAACTTCAAATCTCCATATCTCACGAACCATTGATTTTTTTGAATTGACGCTTTGAAATATTTTGTTCGTCTTAATTTTATCTTTAAAATAACATACACTTTGAATATTTCGAAAAAATAAAAATTTATATCAATTTTATACATAATATAAAAGGTGTATAATAAAAAATAATAATTTTTCATAAATACGTTATACAATGTATGAGGTGGTATAATGTATTTAAAAAAGACTATATAGAATACATTATACCACTCTTATATCATGTATGACGCATTCATTAAAAAAACAATAAAAACATGTATCATACAACTATTATACTATGTGTAAGACTAAGACAGATTATTTTTTTTACTAGAAAGTGAGTTTTGTTGTGAATATAACCACTATTATACCATGTATAAGAGTTTTCATATCAGGTTGAAGGTTTTCATACCCTGATTTTTATGTGAAAATCGGTACTGTTATGAACATAAATGAGAAAAAAATAATATATATTCATTGTACAACTTTATATCATGTATAACGTCTTCACGAAAAGGTAGTGAAAAGGGGTATTATACCACAATTATACACTATATAAAATTGCAGGACATTTTTTTTGAAAACAATAAAAGTGTAGGTCATTCTAAAGATAAAATTAAAATGAATGAAATATTTCAAAACATCGACTTGAAAAAATCAACGGTTTATGAGATTTAGACGTTTGAAACTATGAAATTCAAATTAAACAAAAGAGAAGGTAGTTTTAAAGATTGACGAAGCTAACTTAAAAAAGGGTAAAAGAAAAATTATTCCTCATTTTCATGTAAAAGAAAAAAAATATTCTTTCTAGGTTTTGTAAATACAAAATTTATGAATTCTAAATTTTATAAGAAAATATGGGTTATTGTAAGAAATACCCGTTTTAAGATTTCATATTTAGTAAATACCCTATTATTAAACTTATTTATTTCTTCTCACTTTCTATTATCCAAATTTATTGAATACCCCTTATTTAACCTTAACTACTTTTTAGGGATTATGAGATTTAATCTTTAAATTCAGTTTTCAAATTCAATTACGATTATTCTGAGGTCTTTTTCTGACATTCAATTTCATTCCAAAATTTATTTGTGGTGTTCTTCTATAATTCAATTTTTTCATTTTGTTTCCAAATTCATTTGTGGTGTTTTTATCTAATTTGATTTCTTTTATAAACTTGATTTTCTTACTCATCAATTGATTACGAAATCTCCAGTTTAGTATCTTGTCAACATCAATTAAATTTTAATTTAGGGATCCAAGGAAGTCAAAGTTACGATTTCCAACACAACCTCCAGTTCGATTTCATATGTAATCAACAACTGCTTCGCTCGCGTTCATTTTTGTTTTCCAGAAAATATACCATTTTCAAATGAAGTATACAATTTTTCAAAAGAAATATACGATTTTTCAACATAAATATACGGTCTTTCAAAAGAAATATATGATTTTTCCAAAGAAATATACAATTTCCAAGAAAAACGTAACTTTAATCTTATCATGTCATCATTTGTCTTTGAAAACATTAGAAATATACAATTTTTCCAAAGAAATATACCATTTCCAAAAAAACATACAACAGAAACATACCAAAAAATATACAATTTTCCAGAAAATAAACCATTTTTCAAATGAAGTATGCAGTTTTTTAATTGAAATATATGATTTTTCAGAAGAAATGTACCATTTTTCAAAATAAATATACGATTTTCCAGAAGAAATGTACAATTTTTCAGGAAAAATATAACTTTAATTTTATCGTTCCATGTCTTTGAAGAACGAAGAATTTAGAAATATACAAATTCCAAAAGGAATGCACTGTTTCTAGAAAAAATTTACAGCTCACCCGAAAAAATATACCATTTTCTAGGAAAAAACACCTTCAAGCTTGATGTGCCATCTTTTATACTCGAAGAAATTCTTGGTTTCAAGTTTTTTTGCGAAATATACCAATGATGATGTTTGAACCGCTATTTTCGTTGTGAATCGAAAAAATTGAAACTATCATAAGAGAACAGAAACATATAAGCAACGCAATGGAGAAAAAAAACTAGAAATCACAGAAATAGGAGAACGCAAACTAAAATAACAGAAATGCAATTGTTGAATCGGAGAAGGGAAAATGACCATGGCGGTTTGGGCGAGAACAAAACCTAGAACGACAATAGCGATTTGAGAGAAAACGACCGTTTTTAGAGAGTCAATGTTTGGTTATGTTTAGGAGTTTAAATTACTAATTAATAGAGATTTTATTTGATTTATTTTTGTGTAGGGGTATGAATTAAATGAAAAGGGTATTTAGTGAATAAAAATACTAATTAATGAATTGTAAAATTTAAAAAGGATATTTACTAAATACCAATCTCCAATATTTAAAATCCTATTCTAAAGGGGTGTTTACAAAATTTACCCGGAAACTATTGAAAATAAAAAAATATGAAATTTGTTATAGGAAGAAGGCCCAAATCTGTTGAACTGGATTTACATGTGCTTACCAGATGAGGCTCAGTCTCATCTGCCGTAAAGAAGGTACTGTGCACGTGCCTAGCTCTACCCGTCCTCAAATGGGCCCACTAATGGGAAGGATTATATGGGCCCAGTGAACTGAAAAACCGCATTGACGTGTTAAGCTCCCAACACAGTTTTGTGGCGGGCAATCAAAACCACAAAACGCGCGTGGAGCCCATCACCACTGCAAGACTCTCCTACGACGACCTCCCCTCTCGAACAGTGTCATCCACGCTCCGCTTGCTAGACTGGGGTACTGAGTGTTGGTTTGCATGCGAAAACCACCATTTTCTTTTCAGAAAAACTGCCTGCGGCGCCAAAAGGCTGATCCATGTCAGAATCCTGTCACCACTTTCCTGTGCCCATGTTTAAGCTGAAGTAGGCGTTGTTGTTGGCTTTTCAGTTCACTTTTCTTGTTTCGAACTCATCAATTAGCTTCATCTGTACTTCTCTTTTGATCTTCAATTTTGAATCTGAAACAGATATGAAGGAGGAGGCTGAATTCGTACCATCTCTGGCTTCTTCCGATTCCGGTGTTATATTTACTTCCGATGATGATGCTTTGAATTATGTCATCTGCGACTTTTCTTGTGTTTTTTTTTCCTTTTTCAGTTTGCTATGAAATTAATGGGCCTCGTAGTAATGATTTAACCGTTTCTGAAGGCTGCGGGCCCCGGAAAGAGAGCAAGGTGGCGGAGGAAGCGGAGCCGCTGTCGATAAAGCTGGGGATAGGGATTGGCGCCCCGGTGATTAAACAGGAGAAGCGTTGTTTAACGGCGGAGCAGGAGGATGAGTTTCAGAGACAAGTATTGATATACAAGTACATGGCAGCCGGAGTTCCTGTTCCTTCTGCTCTTATACGCCCCATGCCGAAGAGCGTTGATGACTCTGTTCGCTTTCTGAATCGAATCCATAGACAACATCCGAGCTGTAAGTCTTTCTTTTAACGTGTGTCCTTTCTTCTTACTCCTTTCACGGAATCGTCTGGTTTGTATTTAGGTTATTTAATTTCACTGGCATTAGGCTGCTGTGTATGGTTTGCTGCTTATTTATCTGTTAAATTAGTTTCGTTTCAGAAATTCATGTTTGAAATTGAAATCATCCTGCTTGCTATTCTTGCTGCTTTTGATGAATTTCGCTAGTCATCGTTATCTCAATTCTATTGAAGCTGTTCCATTGGCGGAATTGAAGTAAAAAGTTGGGGTAAAACGTGCTCAGTTTGTGACGCTTGATGGAATGAGATTTCTTAGTTGAAAAATTGATACCTTTTCATTCTGAAATGAAGAATTTGATTTCCAGTTGTAAAACTAAGTGTGTATTATTCTTGTATTTATTGGGTTGTTCTTCTCTAGTTGTGGGATTCAACAAGGATCCAGAACCAGACAGGTGCAGAAGAACTGATGGGAAGAAATGGAGGTGCAAGAAAAATGTGATTCCTGGTCAAAAGTACTGTCAGCAGCATATGCATAGAGGCCGTGGTCGTTCAAGAAAGCCTGTGGAATCTTCTCACACTTTGATTGCAACACCAATGGATGACAATCGTAGCAAAAATTCGGAAAATCCGAATACACATTCGTCATATCCATCCTCTGCCACCACCCAGACTGATGCTAGTACATATCTCAACAACTTAGCTGTAAGTTGGCACCTCCATATCCAATTGAGAAAAAAACGAAGATCAAATATTTATTTGCTAATTTTCTCATATTTGTGATTTTTAGTCACCAGCTGTCACCAATGTTGAATTCAAGATCATGGGTGCAAATGTGAACCCTAGCGTGGTTAGCACAAGCCCGATCCAGAAGAGAACTTTGGGGTTAACTAATGCTGCTGCAACTTCGGTTACATGCACCGACTCAACTGTTACAATAGCAGCTATAGGAGGTGGCAAGGGTAGCGATAACAATTGTTACAAGAGTAGCAGCGTTGATGATAGGAAAAAATATTGCAGGTCATATGATGTATTCAAGAATCAAATTGACCGAGTCAATGCCTTCAGAAACAATGTCCATGTATGTGCATCTAAAAAATTGGACTTCTCTCCGAAGAGCGTTCTTCAAGGTAGTGTATATATTGTCAAGACTCGAGGTTATCAAGTATTTTATGTACCCATGGACTTAATATATTTGCAAAATCTTTCTATGTTTTTGTTAATCCAAAGTCTATATGTAAATGAAGGTGTACCTAGAAACCCAATTGCCCTGATACGCATATAGTGAATTCGATGAAGCCTAGAATAGTGTGGGAAAAAAAGCTTAGAGTGACGAATGAAATATAAAATCATTTGCATTTTTTTTCTGATTGCAGTACTAATTTGTAATTAGTTAGTCCAGAATAGTTTTTTGTTCATGGAAATTATGGGAAATGAGAGACGAATGAAATACAGCAGTTTTTAGCTTTTTATTCATAGTATAAATTTCCAATAGTTTTTCGTGGGAAATTTTATTGGGAGCCGGGTATTTGGAATACTCTGCTCCCATCAGATGACATTTGTGTCCCCTTAACTGAAAATTGGGTCAAATTTCATCTATTGGGAGCAGGGTATTCCACGTACCTAGCTGTCAATATAAAATCCCCTTGTTCATGATTCATCTAGGATATGTTCTTATTTGCTGTTTTGCAACAAAATGTGGCCTCTCTGTTGGATTACTTGAGTTTTTGATCCTCAGCCAGTTCAGTAGTCTACCTACCAGCAGTTTTATTGCTGTTGCCCTATTACTATGCTCAAATCTTATAAATTTGGTGTATTTTGGCAACATTGACTTGCCGAATCTTGATCATTTGTTAATTTCACATATTTCTGTCGCAATTGTTTTAGTTCAAGGTGGCAATTCAATATGCCTTTCAACAAGTGGAGAACTTGAACCAGGGAGATGTAGAAGAACAGATGGAAAGAAGTGGCGATGCCGAAGGGATGTATTGCCAGACGAAAAGTACTGCAAAATGCATATCCATAGAGGCGCAAAGACACGTGTGCTTGCCTACCACCCACCACCTTTTCGCCAAAGTTCTCCAAATGCAACCACTAGCTCTGGACGAAATTGTCATGCGATCGTGCCCAACAATGTCGATGCTTCACATTTGAACACAAATCTCTCCATCTCTTTAACCACAAATCCTCAACTCCATTATAAGGACAATGCAAATACAAGTGGGGATGAAAAAATTACCATCAGCAGTAGCAGTGACACCGTCAGCGACACAATAGTTGCCAACTCTGATTATAGAGATGTCACTTCTTAGCTTTTACGAGTTGATTTTTATGCCCTCTTCAAATTGGGGGAACATGTAACTAATTATCCTCTTTTCCTGTTTTTAGTATCTGGTTGTGGGTTATGTGAGTAGAAAACTGCTTATTTGAGGATCTGTAACTATGGAGAAAGCTAAAGTTTGTGTTAAAATAATAGGCGAAGACTCTGAATTTCCCGTGTATTCGGATGTTTTTGCAACTGACCTTTTTTTAGCTCTGATGAAATACAGAATGAGAGATACTTGCATATATGACAATAAACCTACCCAACTTTCATAGCATAGTTGTTGCTGAATATGCAACACAGAACAGAAGTGACCATTTTCCCAACAAAATGTTAGAAACAGGACTTAAGCTAATTATGTGAGATGAAGTTTGCAGCTACTTCTTGGAGATTTCAATGGGATCCGCATTCTTGAAGATGAAAGGGTGTGCCATTATCTTCTCAAGAGATAACCTCTTAGAGGAGTCCTTCACTAGGAGCTGCAAAAAATGATAGAAAATGTCTCAACAATCACTTCCAAACAAAAAGGAACATGACAAATTTCGTGATGGAAAAACTTACTCGAGCAATGAGGTCTTTGGCTTCGTTGGAAATGGGACGATCAGCAGGAAAAGTAAGATCAATTTTCATAATCCTGCACCAAAACCAATCTATGGTTACGTATTGGTTCAGGCTCATAAACCCAATGTATAGAGCATATAATATATGAGTAGTATTTGTCACCTTCTGAATGTGTCCTTTTGACTCTCAGCCTCAAATGGAGGAGCACCGCATAGAAACTCATAACAAAGCACACCCAAAGTCCAGTTATCTACAGCATAATCATGAGCTTTGTTCTCTACCATTTCTGGTGCAAGATAATCCAATGTACCACACATGGTGCGCCTCTTGTTCCTTGATTGCACTGACCACCCAAAGTCAGCTATTTTGAGCCGGCCCTGCAACAATTTAAGCTCTCACTTCAAAAACTTTTGGGAAAAAATGCGACTAGCTAGACATTAGAGTTTTGGTCCTTTTGGAAAGTTATTTTCATTGCTGAGAAGCACAATGCATGTTTAAAGATTGTTATTTTCAGCACTAAAGAATTATTATTTAGGCACAACTTGCGTTTCCAATTTCGATCAGAGTTTATCTTGCAATAACATCATTACAGAAACAAGAAAATTGTGTAAACAAAAGCTAAGATTACTCCATGTGAAAACACAAATATTGAGCAGTAAGGAATAAGAAATCTCTTCATATTCCTTTCAACTGTAGTAGCTCAATTGGTTAACAGGAAAACTATAAGTGGTCATACAAAACCAAGGTAACCTAAAAGCCTGATGATTTGGGAACTGAAATTGTCAAGTTCCCCTCAACTTACTTGATGCTGGATGATGATCAAGACAAAAAAAAAATGTACCTCGTGATCAAGCAACAGATTTTCAGGCTTAATGTCTCTGTGAATCACATCCTTGCTATGACAATAAGCCAAAGCATTTGCGAGACTTGCAATGTACTGAAATTCATAAGAAAGTAAAACATAGATGATAGGTTATACATTTGCTAATCGTGAAGGGTTCATGCCCTTAAAATTGAAAAAACAAAGAACAAGATCTAGGAATTCTCACAGTGGCAGCTTGCCTCTCGCTGAGGTAGCCTTTCTTTTTAAGCTCACCATAAAGCTCGCCACCATGAGCGTACTCGAGAATCAGGAAAATGCGCTCATCATCGTGGAACCAACCAAAGAGACGCAGAATATTAGGGTGACGAAGGCTGGTTTGAATCTCCATTTCTCTCCTCAATTGGTGATGAATCCTGTACTTTTCTATCTGTTCCTTGAAGATTACCTTGAGAGCCACTACATATTTGCTCTAAGAGATAGAGAATTAAGTACATAAATGCTGATTTTCCTGGTGATCAAACGGAAAATTGAGAAAGAAAATACCTTAACCTCTCTGGCGACATAAACTCTCCCGAATTTTCCTTTTCCAAGGGGTTTCCCGATCTCGAAGTCTTGTAAGGACCAATATTTCTGCTGGTTATCTTGATCTGCTTTCATTTCTTGATTATAGCAGGAGGGAGGAATGAGATTCGGCATCAGAAAAATTTGAATGGCAGTTGATGGAGCCGGGATGGAGACGAATTTGAATTCCCAGTTACGAATGTTACAAGCCCGCCCATGACATTGTAAAACTCATCGTTTTCATACATCAATAACGGCCCATGGGTCAGCCCATTCATAAGTTGATCCTAACCAGACCTAGACACCGTGTGTTTCGTTGGGCTAATCAGTAATAATATTGACCAAACACTTTAGAATTTTGTGTTTGGGTTAGATTTACGAGTTCGTTCTCAAGTCCCGTCTATGACCTATACATTATTTTTTTCCTTATAC
Source organism: Euphorbia schlechtendalii (assembly GCA_949673415.1). Lineage (NCBI taxonomy): Eukaryota > Viridiplantae > Streptophyta > Magnoliopsida > Malpighiales > Euphorbiaceae > Euphorbia > Euphorbia schlechtendalii. The sequence continues at coordinate 8,238 of CATIWQ010064600.1, read as the reverse complement.
ACTCTGGAAGGTTGAATAAACAAAATTTTATACGAATATTTCTGAATTATAAACTAAAATTGATTGTAATCAGATTTAAAAATTTCAACAAGCTAAAATATATAAAAAAAATACAAAATAACTATCAAATATAATATACAAATATATGATAATAGAATTATTATTTATTCAAATCGATTTTGGGTCGGACTCGTGAATTGATACAAAAAAAACTACGTTCGGCCCATAAAGGTTCTGAGCTTTCGCGAATTTGACTTGAGTCGGGCTTAATGAAAAAATGGATGTCCTAGTCCAATATATTGGAGATGGCTCTAGACAAGCCGGGAAATAGGTCTAATCCTACCTTACCAAAACTAACTGCAAGTTCCATACAAAATTGCTGCCATATTTAGAAAATACGTACGTTTAATTTGAGAACAACAAGGAAGTAACAAGATTATATATTCTTACATCAATCCATCAATAAATAACGACACCACGTACGGAATTTGATTTATATCAGGTTTCAAAACACTCCCAAAAGTACATCTAAAGACCTTTTTCTTATGTTGTTGAATAACCCAACATGATTACAAACTGGAAATCCTTTTCACACTTACTGTAAGAATGTTCGAAAGGAGCTTATGGTATGAACTATGTATGACATTTGCACAAGTCAGCAGGCACCATATATATATAGTTTCCTTCTAGTACAAACATAACTGCTGAAATTCAATTAGACCCAAACTCGTCATTCCATCGTTCAAGCTCATCCCATTTGCTTCTACTTAAACTGGGTCTAATAACAGCCATTGCCTTCTGAAAGTCTTCGTATCTTAGTCGCCTTACCTGGCAAAACAAATGTCAATGTTTTTAGAAAATGCTACATACAAGTAGTCCCAAAAGTACAAAACGACAAGTATCATCATTGACATAATCTTTTTTGGATATAAATAACTACAAAATCGAGTTTTAGTTGGATTACCTGATTTGCCTTGACAGTGAGAATGTTTGAACCAAGCTCTCTAATTGGCATCATTGCCGCTTCTTCGCATAAAGCTTGTAGATCACTTCCAGAGTACCCTATAAAATATAGAAGATTTGAGAAATTGTATTTTGAAAAAAATCTGTTTCCTTTCTATTCATCGATGAATTGGGGTTCCCTTTTTTTTTTTGTCATGAATACATGTGATGAGCATTGGTTGCGACTTGCAACATAGGCAGAAATGCAGAAGAGATGACAACATTGACTTGGTTTTTAAATAAAATCAATTCTACCGAACCAAAATGGAAAAAATCAATTTCACTGGCTTCAGATTTACAGTATGTATATTAAAGGAAAAAATTGTAGTAATCATCTTACCTTCTGTCTCTCTGACCAGTTTATCAAGATCCTTATCTGTCACAATCCAGATAGAGATGGTTGTAGATTAATGATGCATGTCTTGAATTCAATGGGACATATACATACATGCATACAAGGATGAAACCTGACCAAAATACTTCACAAAATGATATAATTAAAACTGAAACTACATGTTCTTAGAACCTACTGAAGAAGGAGCTTAGAGACTGAAAGCAATAAACAAGAACCAGAACAAGGGCTAGAGATGTATCAATTCATACCGGGTAAAGAAAAAGCTTGACCCTTGAGTTTGTTCTTGAAAAGAAGCTTCCTAACATTTTTATCTGGGAGAGGAACATAGATTCGCTTCACCTGATTCACATTTACATATCACAGACTTAGAATTGGCTGCAAAAGTAAACCAAAAAAGAACCGAAGAGTGATGATCCAATTATAGAAAATCAATAGTGTACAAACGAGAAGAAATGTCATATACTTGAGTATTTTCTTCAAGCTAAGTGTTACTCTTAGTCATAACACCATTTCAAAGAATCCATGTCAATTGGATAATTCCTAGGGATCCAATCCAATGAATTCCCTTTGCAAACAAAAGGAGGCCATGGGCACCCAAGGAGACAGTTCAGTCATGTTTGACCAGGTAAAACTTTTAGTAAGCCACCACGGCCTATCTATAAGTAACAGATCCAGGGAGTGCCTGAACTATAGTAATTTAGGTCTAGGCCTGGTATGGTCATTGATGCATCACGGCGCATTTCATCAAATATACCAGCATTTGCACAAGTATTACACTCGCATTATATTATCCAGTTAGTACTGCACAATGTTACGTGTAACGTGGATGATGTTAAATAATGTTTCTACAACTCTAGATCAGACCAGTCACCAGTGCCATGTCAGTAAAAGACAATTTGCATATTTGCATAAAATTAAAGAGGGCAAAGCTCAATAATAACTAGAAAATGAAACACATTAAAGATCTTGAAAAAAGTTGCTGTAGATTCACGAAGATCATACTAACCAGTCTCCTAAGAACTGCATCATCCAATTCTTGTGGTTTATTCGTAGCACCTGCATAAGCACTAACAAATTTAAAATCATGACACAAAAAAAAAACTAATGCATCTACTAACAGAAAAAAATTCAGTTAATGTATATTTGGGAAGGATGTAGAACAAGCATTCAATTCAATCATTCAGGGGTAGACTAGTAAAATCTCAGAATTTACAAAGAGAAAGAGTACACAATTGCCTTATTGTTTACATAACATATTAGACGATATGGACAAAGTTGTATTGATGTCCATATCCAAAAGGATCTACTTAATTAAATGAAAACTATGTGAATGCCTGTTAAGAATATTGAGAAGGGGATTCTTTGATGTAATATAGAAACATAAGTTTCCCAACCTGCTCTTAATAGCAATAGAATTTTACTGGCCACTCATAAACCTGCCCTTCATCGAGTCATTCGAGTGTCAACAATCAACAAGGAACTTTACATGTGTGCATAGGACTGCAGTATACTTGCTAGTTAAATCACACAACGCTTACCTATAACTATGACCAAATCATTAGGATTCGAGGTCACTCCATCAAATTGTATTAGAAACTCAGATTTCAGCCTTCTGCTTGCCTCATTCTCACTTGCCAGCCTTGTTGACATGACACTATCAATCTGTCAACATTCAAGAAGAGAAAAGGTTATATGTTTACAGAAATGAAACTAAACATGAAACAAAAAAACACCAGCAACACTGTGCAGTCTGCCTGATGGTAGAAGTAAAGTTAATGTAGTAGCATGCATATAAGTGATCTCTCTTGATTTGCGCAACGGTTGGTATTAGATAAAACAACAAATGGTTTAGACAGTGACGTTAGCACTTAGCAGAATTCTGGCTGTGTAAAAAATTAGCCAAAACATGTAAATATGCACTCCTGCGCCTTATGGACATTCATAGGGAGAGTAAGAAGAGGAAAACATTATCATTGTCATTGACTTTATCAGATAAAAAATTATTAGCAGCTCCAATAATCGTTTGTTCAACCCTTAAAGCCAGTCCCTATTATTTCTTTGCATCCACAATTTGGAGAGATAAAGATCAATACTTTGGAGAAATAACCAACGGGGCATTATGGACTAAAATAATGATGCAAGAAAGAAAAGCAGAGAGAGAAATGTACTTCATCCATGAAAATTACTGATGGCTGTCTGGATATTGCAACCATAAAGAGAGTCCGGACAAGCTTTTCGCCCTCTCCCACCTGTTTCAAAAGAAGCAAAGTGCATTAGATATTCCTCATCACCATACATAAATACTAGCAATCAAAACAGAAAAATGTTCAACAAAACATAAATCTTCACATGATCAAACACACCCATTTTGATGTTAGAGAAGATGCTGAGACATTGAAGAAAGTTGCTTCTGACTCTGAAGCAACTGCTTTGGCAAGCATTGTCTTCCCGTTGCCTGGTGGACCAAACAGAAGCAGACCTAAATAACAGGGAGAACAGATTACTGTAAAACATGAAAACAAGTCACCCATATTTTTGGTATTGTGCAGCTTTGTTACCTTTGGCTGGTTTTCGGAGCCCAGTAAACAAGTCTCTTCTCTTAGTTGGCAAAATAACCATTTCCATCAAACTCTGCTTTGCCTTCTCAAGGCCAGCTGCAGACAACTTAAGTGAGTAATTTTTTTATTCAATAAATTCAAAGGTAAAATAACAAGGAAAAGGGGGAAAAGAAATGACAACAATTACAATTACTTACCAACATCATCCCATTTAATTGAAGGACTTCTATCCACTATTGAATTATTTATAGTCTCAACCAATTTTTCTTCATAACCATTACCATGGGTGGGTTTTGAGCTTGCAGCTTTATCAGTCTGATTCCTATTTACTGGTCCATTACTGGGGGATCTAGGAGATTTCTGTGACACATCTGGTTTGAACTTGGATTTTGATGATGGAACTGCAGCAGTATGTGCATGAGTTAAGGTGTTCTGCAATATTTTAAGGAGCAGATAACATTTACATTTGATATAATCATTACCAGCTAGCATTTCATAGCTCCAAATATTAAAACTTAGTAAAAAATAAAAAGTAAGATAGACAGAGGATCCTTAGGACAGTTCAATAAACCGCAAGAAATTAACAACGCAGAATATGCTATTATGAGTTTCAATAAGCCAAAATTGTTAAAATATTTTGACTCTTGTAGGAAATACATTGAGTAAAACATGAAAAGACTTTTTTCCCTAGAATACAACTACTTGTGGTTTTGTCAAATCATACATCAGGTAATTGTGCATCCAGTTCCAACTAAAAAACTAAGTATTCATCTCTAGTAATCCACATAAATGTACTCTATGTAAAGGACAGGAGAAATAATTAGTTGAATGTGCTGTTTATGAAGAATATGTAAGGAAGAGGAAATTCATGATAATGAATATTTCGAGTTGTTCATATTGTCAAATGTATTACTAAAGTGGTTAGTGACGACAAACAGTAATAAGTCAAAGTTTTAGAGGGCTTTGGAACACAAGCTAGGAGAACATTGGTGGCCAAACAAAATAACATGTCTGTAAGTATGGATTGTAGAATAAACAAAAAAAGTTTGGAAATTGTAGGATGGAAGTCTTTAGCATCTATGTTTAGACACCCAACCGTAGATATTTCACAATTGCAGAAATTTATAAGAAAACCTCATATAAGAATGTAGTAAAGGCCATCCTAGGCAGCTAGCTAGTAACTACCCACCAAACAAATGGCATATATGGTCAAAATGTTTTATATGGTTAAAATGCAAAAGATATAAATTCCATAGTTATAGTACACAATGCAATAATATAGCGTAATAAACTTTAAGTAGAATGTTAAAAAGAAACCTACCTTGTTCGAGGATGTGCTAACCGAAGAAGCACCTGGGCAGCCAAGTAGGAGAAAAATATATGAGCATTCTCCTTCAATAATATAAAACAATACGACCAAGAAATTGAGCAATTTGGGATGGATTGAACCTGCGCGTCGAGTTAACACTTGCAATCTCTCAGAAACTTGACCCTGCCACTTTGATATCTTTTGACGATATGATTTTACCTTCTCTTGTTCACTGCTACATAATATGATTCAGTCAAAAGGCATGGCAAAGGTTTTTATACAATGCTCCATTTCCTAGAACTACGGAACTGAACATAATTCATGAAATGAATGAGCAATTTTTAGGAACCTGGAGCTGATATAAGAAGGCACGATAGTTGAACTCCCTTCCGCAAGTATTCTCTGGGCATTCTTGTAATGAAGAATTGCATCATCAACCAAGCCCCATTCCTCGGCCTTTACAGCCTTATCGATCTCTATCTTAGCCAAATCGAAATAGCCCTTGAGCTTATAAGCAGCACGTTCATTAGCGACGGGAGAGCCAGCTACGCCTTCCATGGTCTGAGAGTTAGGGTTTTGTTCTTCTGACCAAAATTGAGAAGAAAGAAGTGAACCTAATGAGTTAATTGCATCTTTCACGAAACTCATCGGCAGGAAAGAGAATTTGCATGATCAGTACAAGGATTTAGCAGAAGGAAACAATCGAAAATCACAGTACAATCGTAAAGAGAAAAAGTAATGAAATTTGAGAAGAGACCAAGTGATGCACGGTTTGATATTGAAGACTAAGCAGATCGTCAATGGCTTTAACTACTGAAGAAGAAAGCCGCTGGCCATGGCATGGCATTCAATCCACGAATCTTCTTGGGTCGGAAATAAAAATAGGCCCAGGGCCCAATTATCGTTGACCCACTAATTGATTTCAATTCACCCAATTATATGATGTTCGGTTTTAGAGTATTTTTTCGGCAAACCGTAAAGAATACACAATAATTAGATTTATTTAAAGTAATAACTAAAACAGCATTGATTAGTAAATTTGTCTTTTTATAGTTTTGATATTGTACTTTTACGTTATTTATATAAGCAGAACATTCCTCTTTTCTTACTCCTTTTGAACTCTCATCTTCAACTCACCAAACTATCATATCTCACTTTCTCTTCTCATCTTCAACTCACCAAACTATCATATCTCACTCTCTCTTGCCGATCTTAGCCTTTCGCTTTCTCACTGTTACTTTATTTCTCGTTGTTGTTCTACCATTTCCAATTGTTGCCATCCTTCATCTAGCTTTTTTCGATTTCAAATTTTATGAACTTAGTCCGTAAGTAACGATTTGACTTAATTTCTTCTGATTTCAGTCTCTCCATAATTCTTTTAGGTGTTGAATCTCGCAGTTGAGTATGTTTTGTTCAATTTTTTATCTGGATTTTGTGTATGTATGGAAATTGTGGAGCTTTTAGAATATGCCTGTAAGGTGTTCGATGAAATGACTTAGTGAGATTTTATGTCAGAGAATTAAATTATGGATGCTAATGCATAATATAGTATATGAATTGAATTGATTATGAGTTTTTCTGATTCCGATTTGTCCTTGTTTATTTAGAGTTTCGATTAGATATAACTTTTATATACATCCTTGATTCTTTGAAGTTTCAACTTATCCTATGAATCACAAAGCTATTGTTGTTTATGTTTTATTTAGATTGAGGAAGACATGCATGAAGAATAATTTATTTCTTGTTTTCGAGCTGGAGAAGAAGTTCAGTGGGAAAGTAAACTTTTGATTCTAAAAAAGTATTGGTACCACTATATTCATTTGTCATTCTATTATTTATGATCATGGATATGATTTATTTATGTGCTGCATATGTGGCATGTTGAAGCATCCATTATAATAGAATTGCATTTGGAGCTCAACGCAAGCTTGGTGTAGTGTGAAAGGGTTGCCAGTCTCATGGCCAGATATATCCCTGATTTAGGAGGTATGTGTACTTAATTAGTTAACTCTCTTATAATCTCAATTAATTGAATAATTTTAATTGAAATGTTTGAGATTATTGGTAGCAATATCAAGTGTAGAAGCAAGAAAGAATCTGATGAGACTAGTAGAGAGAATGACAAGAACGTTCTGTGGGAACATAAGTAATTGTAATGGGCAGCTTTGGACAGCTTTATCTGCTATGACAAACTTTATATTTTTTTATATATCTGGTATAATCTGTATTATACTTATTTATTTTGTTGTTGTAATGATTTTGTTGTAATTTTGCTTTTGTATAATAGAGTATATATATATAATTTTATGTTTGGTATAATTTGTATTAAAAAGGTATATTTTGTTCTTGTATTGGTTTTGTTGTTATTTAGCTTTACTGTAATAGAATATATACTTTTTCATAATTGGTATAATATGTATCATACCGGTTTATTTTTTTATATTGTAAGTTCTTTGATGGTTTTGTTGTTACTTAGCTTTGGTATGATACATATTATACCAATTTTATATTTGGTATAACACAAGTAAAACATGAATTAATTGGAATAAAACATATTATACTAGTTTGCATTTTGGTATAATGTTTATCATAACATATTTCTTTATACGTGATTTTTTTTCAAGTTACATTATTCGTAGTAGAAGTTTGTATTTTGGTATAATAGTGATTTTTTCAAGTTATATAAATCATTTTATACGAGTTTGCATTTTGGTATAATATCAATTTTCTTTATACATGATGTTTTCCTGGTGGTATTATGCATATTATACGAGTTTGCATTTTAATATGATTGTAAGTATTTTCCTATTTGATTCATTTAATTCTCGATTTCTTCCCTGTGATCGCTTCTTCTAATCTTTCTATTAGGTTGCTTGGTTGATTTCTTGTTCTTATGGTGATTCTGCTTTCTTCTTATGGATTTTACTTCTGTTGGATTATACCTTTGATTTTCAGAGTTTATAATTTTCATTGATTTGGTTGTTTTTGTTGTGTTTCTTTCTCTAGGAGCTCTA
>CATIWQ010064597.1:0-10176 GCA_949673415.1 Euphorbia schlechtendalii | reverse complement strand
GAAGAAGCCACTCAACCTTAAAGCTATGTCTATGGCTTTCACAGCAGCTTGGAAGCTTCGAAAGGGGTTTCAATTGAGAGACCTAGGGGACAACAAGTTCGTTGCTGAGTTCCTTTCAAAGAGAGATAAGGAGAAAGTGCTTCTTGAAGGCCCTTGGCACTTTGAAAGACAACTCGTTGTGCTGGCTGAACCAAAGGTAACAGATCAATCATCTAATGTATCCTTATCAAGATGTAATTTTTGGGTTAGAATTTACGATCTCCCATTTAATAGAAGATCGGGATCGATTGTGAGGAGGGTTGCCGAGAAAGCAGGTTCAGTGGTTGAAGTGGATGCGGTCAGTCTCTTTGATTGGCATGACTATGTTAGAGTGAAGGTGGGAATTGATGTAGAAAAGCCGATAGTGCGAGGTACTAAAATTGTTAATGGAAATGGGGAAGTTGTATGTATCCCTTTCCGCTATGAGAAGCTTCTAAACTTTTGCTTCTTTTGTGGGATGCTTGGCCACAATCAAGAGGGGTGTGAGACTTTACCAAAGGATTTTGAAGGTGATGAGTGACCTTTCAACCCTCTACTCAAAGCCTCACCATGGAGAATGAGGAAAGTCACTATTGGGGCCAGAGAAGAGAAGTTTGGTGGCTTGGGGCAATCTAAACTGGTGGCAGAAGGTGGGTGTAAGCGTGTTCTTTTTGAGTCAAGCTCTAACACTAAGAGTGATAGTGAGAAAATGAGTGACTCTAGCGGCCCTGAGTTTGGAATTAAATCACATATTCGCTTTGAGGGCTCTGTGAATAGCTATAGTCACTCAAATTGTAGAATGGATAAAACAAAGGAGATATGCGGGACTGATAAAGAAGTAGATGGTGGGAAGATTGATGAAGAAAGAGTTATGATGCGGAGGCTGCTTCCAGGGGGTTCGGAAAGTGAGGATGATACTGGAAGGAAACAGAATGAGGTCGTTCCCAGTAGGGAGTTGGATGTATGCAGGGCTGACCAAAGTGATAGGAGTGATGGTGAACAAGTAAGATGTAAGATGGACAAGAGCATTGGTGTAGGGGATAGATGCAGGGAAGCTAAAGGTAGCAAGTGGAAGAGGATTGCGAGGAGTTTGAACAATAACAATGGAGAGGAGAAGGCCGATGATGAAGAGAGAGGGACAACTCAGTCAAGTCCTATTGGGGGGAAGAGGAAGGTTGAATGGATGGAAGTTGACGTAAAGGATGAAAGGTGTATTAAGAAGGGGAGCAGTAATGTATCACAACCTGGATTTTTTATATCGACGGAGGTTGCCCAGCAACCCCGCCGGGAGCCATGAAAATCCTAAGCTGGAACGTTCAAGGGCTGGGCAACCCTAAAACGTTCCGCTATCTATGTTGCCTAGCGAGAACTCATTGCCCGGAGTTTGTCTTCTTAATGGAAACCTTATTAGGAAGAGAAGCTTCATATGGAATCAAGAGAAGATTCACAGATTATAATATTTTCACGGTTGATGCGGTTGGAAGGTCAGGGGGTCTAGCTTTACTGTGGAAGAAAGATATTAAGGTGAAGATTACAGGATACTCAGCCCATTGTATAAATTTTTGTATGGAATCTAATGATGGCGTAGTTCAATGGAGAGCCTCTGGCATCTATGGCTGGCCGGAGGGTGTAAATAAACATCTGACATGGAGAATGTTGAGGGAAATCAGAGGTTATGATAAATCTCCAAGGATTTGCTTCGGGGATTTTAATGAAATTTGCTACTCATCGGAGAAGGAGGGAGGGTCGGATCAAGGTTATAATGCGATTCTACGTTTCCGTGACTGTTTGAGGGATTGCGACCTTTTCGATATGGGATTTAAAGGCAACCCATTTACTTGGACAAACAGAAGGAGAGGTGAGCAGGCCATTTGAGAAAGACTGGACAGGTTCTTAAAGACGGTTGAGTGGGATGTAATGTTCCCAAATTCTATGGTTTTGCATCTAGCGAGAATTGCTTCGGATCATTGCCCAATCTTGCTTGACTCTGAAGGTATCAATAATAAAGGGAAGCGTCCTTTTCGGTTCGAGGCAATGTGGGTCCAGGATAGATCATGTAGGGAAGTTGTGGAGAAGGCGTGGAAGTCCCAAGGGTTAAGGGGGGACCAATCTGTGATGGTTAAATTGGAGGAGTGTGCAAAGTACCTTTCTAGATGGAATCATGATCACTTTGGGCATATTGGTTCTCAACTGAAATATTTAGAGCAAGAATTGATGGATATTGACCAATTACCAAAAAATGTGGAATTGGCCGAAAGAGCAATCTCCTTGGAGAAGAAATTCTTAAGCCTTCAAGAGAAAGAAGAGATGATGTGGAGACAAAGGGCGAAGTCACTGTGGCTTAAGGAGGGTGATAGGAATACAAAATTCTTCCATGGCCAAGCTAGTGCCAGGAGGAAATCTAATGCTATTTTGAAGCTCCAAAATGCGACAGGATATATGTGCTCGGAGATGGGGAAATCAGCAGGGTGGTCGTGAATTATTTTGAAGATATTTTTACGACAACTTCCCCAAATATTGATCTTTTCCCGGTGGATTGCTTACAGCGAAAACTCGGTGGCGAAGAGAGGAATATGCTGGAGCAACCATACTCTGAAGAAAAGGTGCTTGTAGCCCTTAAACAATTTGATCACTTAAAGTCTCCGGGCCCTGACGGAATGCCTGCACTCTTTTACAAGAATTTTTGGGATGTAGTTGGAAGTGATGTTGCCAGGCAAGTCCTCCAAGTGTTGAATGGAGGTGAAATTCCCTCTAGTATGAATCATACTTTTATTATTCTAATTCCAAAAGTTAAAAACCCTTGTGCTATGAAGGACCTTCGACCCATTAGCCTTTGCAATGTTTTGTATAAACTTGTATCTAAATGTATCGCGAATAGGTTAAAGAGAGTGCTTGATTTGGTGATTGACTTTTCTCAAAGTGCTTTCATTCCAGGTCATCTTATCACTAACAATGCTCTTATTGCCTTTGAGTCCTTCCATACAATGAAATAGAATCGGACCAATAAAAAAGGCTATGCTGCTTTAAAGCTAGATATGAGTAAGGCTTATGACCGTGTCGAATGGGTTTTCATTGAAAAAATGCTCAGTTTGATGGATTTCCCTCGCTCATTTATTTCTCTTATCTTAAAATGTATCACCTCAACTTCCTTTTCTTTCCTTATAAATGGGGTACCAAAAGGTTTTTTAAAACCAACTAGGGGTCTCAGACAAGGGGATCCTATCTCTCCTTATTTGTTTCTCATTTGTGCAGAAGGGTTATCCGTACTGATTAGGAAGGCTGAGATGGATAATGTGTTACACGGGCTTAGAGTATGTTTGAGAGCTCCAACTATTTCCCATCTGCTGTTTGCAGATGACTCCTTGATCTTTTTTCAGAGCAAACACCCATCAATGTCAAGTGGTTCACCAAATTTTAACTGTCTATGAGAGTGTGTCCGGCCTGAAGGTGAATTTTGATAAATCGAAGATCAATTTTAGCAAGGGAGTTAGAGAGGCTGTGAGAAATGATCTCAAACAACTCCTGAATGTCAAGGAGGTGGGTCAATTTCCTAAGTACCTAGGGTTACCTTCAGTGATTGGTCGATCAAAGAAGCAGGTCTTCAAGTTCCTACATGAAAAGATCTTGAAGCGAATTGGAGGTTGGAAGGAAAATTTTTTGTCAAAGGCAGGTAGGAAAACCCTCATCAAGGCCATTGCTCAAGCTATTCCTCAATTTATAATGAGTTACTTCGCTCTCCCAATTACTTTCTGCGAAGAACTCCAACAAATTATCGCAAATTATTGGTGGGGGGCCGCTGAAAATAGGAAAGATATACATTGGAGAAGATGGGAATGTCTCTGCTATTCTAAGAAGGATGGTGGATTGGGTTTCAGACACTTTCAATCGTTCAATCATGCCATGCTAGCGAAACAACTATGGAGATTTATTGAAAACCCAAACTCGCTATGTGCGATTGTTTTCAAGGTGAAATATTTCCAAAATTGTGAGGTGATGTCTGCCTGAGCTGATGGGAGAGCCAGCTACGTATGGAGAAGTTTAATGTCTGCTCGCTTCATCTTAAATGAGGGTTATTGCTGGAGGATCGGATCCGGTACTAGAGTCCGAATCATGGAGGATAAATGGCTGCTTGGGGTATGTTGTTTGAGACCGCTTGTTATTAAAAAGAACCCTCCTGCATTTGTTAGCTGTCCCATTGACCATGGCAATAGAAAGTGGAAAGCAGAGCTTCTCGAGGAAATCTTCCATAAAGATGTTGTGTACAACATTCTTCGGCTTCCCCTTTCTCAAATGACTTGTGAGGATTCTATTTTCTGGAAGTATACAAAAGATGGGAGGTATTCGGTGAAGTCGGGTTATCATTGCGCATTTAATGCGAACTTAAACACTACGGCCAATGCCTCAAGCTCTAGCGGAGACAACAAAATCTGGAATACCCTATGATCTTTTAATCTGCAACCGAGAATAAAACATTGTGTTTGGGGAGCAGTGAACGATCTCCTTCTATGTCAGATTGCTCTCAAGAAAAAACATATCCAAGTTAATACTACATGTGTGTTCTGTAATAAGGGGATGATTATCTTATTCATATCTTCAAGTTTTGTCAAGTTGCAAAGGGGCTATGGAAGAAATTGGGTCTTAAGGTTTATAAACTTCAAGGTAATAATTGCCTCCATTGGATTCGGGAGGCTTTCCACTGTCTTTCACTTCTGGAAAGTGAAACCTTTTGTTGCGGCTTATGGGTTTTATGGTGGGAACATAACCAACTGACCCATGGTGAAAGAAGTAGACCCTTGGAAAGGTTGGTGGAACTGATCTACGCATAAAATGATGCCCGACCTGTTTTGATAAAAGCTCCAGAATCTAGTCAAGCCCAGGAGTGTGATCGTAAATGGCGAGCACCTGTAGCTGGTTTTTTTAAGTTGAATATGGATGCAGCTATCCCTCTAAACAACAAAAATTGTACAGCTGGTTTTGTTGTTAGAAACGATAAGGGCGAGGTTCTGATGTCAGGGGCAACTCCTATTGGCCCTTGTCTTTCGAGTCTCCATGCTGAGCTGACGAGTATTTATTTGGGATTGCTTTTCTCCAGCCAAGCCTGTTTTGCCCGTGTGATCGTTGCTTCGGACAATATCACTACCGTCAATGCTTGTAATGGTTTACTGCACTTTTCTGACTACATAGGGATAATTATAAATGATATTAGAAATGTTATCCCCTGCTTTAGTGATGTTTGCTTCATGCATGAACATAGACAAGCCAATGAGGTGGCTCATTTGCTTGCTAAATGGGGCTCATCTAGGAGTACCCCTACTATACTGTTGGAAGATGTTCCTTCCGGTTTTTCTTCTTGTATTGTAAGTGATATGCTGTTCTAATTGTTTCAATGCAAGGTTTATATTGATAAAAAAAAATTAATACTAGTATATCCTTATTAATTATTATATTTTGAAAATATGAAATATGTAAGATGATTACTAAAAAAATGAAGGTAGTTTATAATAATTTTTTTTATTATATAGTGGTTTCGTGTTTACAAAGCATTGGCCATGCCTCTCTACCAAGTGGAGTAAGAAGGTGTGAGTCGCGTCTTAGAATCTCATATTCTTAAAAAAAAAATTAAAGTTTTTATTACAAAAAAATGGATTACTTTTTTCATGAATTAGTAATAAAATTAGTTGTATTTAATTTGTGTGTGTGTATATATATATAACTTTCAAAGTAATTAGATGTTGCAAAGGAATCAGAGATATATCCATACCTTCATGATCGTAAATTTCAACTAGATTAGAAGTGGTAAACTCTAACTATAATGTTACATCTCAGCTAGAATAGGTACAACGTCCCTATTATTTCTCTAACTAATTGATTATCTTGATAAAATCAGATATAATTCTTAGTCATTGATTAAATAATGGTGACAACATATATACAAATATAGAGGTTTCTAATTAAGATAAGAGTCTAGGAATTCCTATTCTACAAAATCCTTAACAGGTTATAGGATTTCTATTTAACAGAACTGCCGTTACTAGAAGCTTTCCTAATCAACGATAACTACTTGGTATTCAATTTAAGCAATTGTCTATATATATGTGTGTGTGTGTGATGAGAACATCATAATGTATCAAGAAAATCCATAATTACATAAAAGAATAAGAAGATATGACCACGAGCCCATCAATAGTGAGCTTTGGAGAGATGCTAATTGATTTTGTTCCGGATGTAGCTGGCGTTACATTGGCAGAATGCGGTGGCTTTATTAAAGCTCCTGACGGTGCTCCGGCTAATGTTGCTTGCACCGTCACTAAACTTGGTGGTTCATGTGCTTTCATTGGCAAGTTACATACTCTCCCTCTATATTTCTTTCACCTTTATTTATCACATCCATTAATGCAACACTTTTAGCCTTTGTTTGGTTGATGGTTCTTGTGTTTATTAAAATTTTTGTTTGGATGGGTAGCATGGTATCATTTTTTAAAATTTACCACAATTTTTAGTTTGTAACCATACCATGAAAAAAAAAAGAACCAAACGACTTTGTAGTTGTGCTAAAATGTCACAAAACACAATTATATATGCTTTGGCATGTACAGTATGCATTGGCGGTGTTGTTGAGGTGGACTTGGCCGCCCAATTCTCTATAAATTCCTTGAAAATTATGGGTTATGCCTAAACACTTCAAATATTTATTGAAGTTTGCCACCACTAAGGTGGCACAAAAAACTCTTAAAACAATATTCTGTTTCAGAAACCTGAACTCATGTTATTGTGTGGTTATAGGTGGGAGATGATGAATTTGGGCACATGCTAGTGAACATACTAAAGAGCAATGGAGTGAATAGTGAAGGAGTATGCTTTGACAAGGAAGCAAGAACTGCATTAGCATTTGTTACACTGAAAAAGAATGGAGGGAGAAAGAGTTTATGTTGTACAGAAACCCTAGTGCTGATATGCTTCTCAAGGAATCAGAGCTCAACATGGATTTAATCAAGCAGGCAAAGATCTTCCACAATGGATCCATTAGTTTGATAACTGAGCCGTGTAGATCAGCTCACTTGGTAGCCATGAAAGCTGCCAAATCAGCTGGCATTTTGCTCTCTTATGATCCTAATCCTTCTCCTGAGGCTGCTAGACATGGCATCAGAAGTATTTGGAACGAAGCCGATTTCATCAAGGTACATCATATAATATAATTCGGATTTTATGCCCCGAAGTTAGTTTTTTTTTTTTTTAAAAAAAAAAATTTTGTTTTGCATGTGCAGGTGAGTGATGATGAAGTGGGATTTTTGACAAATGGAGATGCTAATAAGGAAGATAGTAGTTCTTTCTTTATGGCATGATAATCTTAAGTTGCTTCTTGTTACTGATGGAGAGAAATTCAAAGGGAAAGTAGGAGGATATAGAGTGGAAACAGTGGATACAACTGGAGCTGGGGATGCTTTTGTTGGTTCCTTTGCTGAAGACACTTCAATTTTCGAGGTATTTTGTTAGTACAAATATAGTTTTGTTTTATAAATTTGGATGCATTATATGTAATAAATACAAAAAATAAAATGAATGCAGAATGAAGAGAGACTGAAGGAGGCACTGGCGTTTGCAAATGCTTGTGGAGCAATATGTACAACAAAGAAAGGAGCCATTCCAGCTCTTCCTTCCCAATCTGATGCTCTTGCTCTCATCAACTCCACATGATTTTTTTATTTATTTATTTCATTTTTCTAAATTTCAATGTTTCCGTTCCAGGGATTATAATTTTAATGTAATTTACAAGTTCTGTCCAGTACTATTATTTTCTTTTTATAAATAATCGCAAATATTCATACTTAACATGTTCTGATAGTTCTACGAGCTCAATCACAAAATTACTTTACATTTTAACAAGTATATTTAATGCAATTTTGAGTTTTACATGCAATAATCATTGATAAATATTATCGTTGCAATTATCTATGTTTTGGTAAGAATTTGTCTAACAAATAACAATAAATGAGGTCGACTATTTTTTCATGGAACTCATCTGTTTCTTCAAATATATCTTGTAAAAATCGAACATATGTCATGCTTCACATACTTTAGCATACATTATTTATTAAGCAATACCTTGTAGAAATTTTCTACATCTCTGTTTGATATAGCAATTTAAACTTTATTTTTAACAAATCTCCCAATAATTTCACTTTAATTTTCCAGTGAACTGAAAAGAGAGAACTAGAATTTAACTATATATCCTACGATATATTGTATTACTAATTGGTAATTGCAGAATAAAGAATCAAAATTATTGCATGTCCTGCTTCTAAAATACAGAATCGAGATCCAGTACCAATAATAACAAATCACAGGTAGATATAAAAAATGTTAGTATTAAGTAAATTTATATAATTTGTTATTTAGGAAGACAGTAAAATAAAATTGCATCGAATTAAAAGTATAAAACATGACTGTCCAAAATAAGAAAATATTTAAAATTTGCAAATTTTCAATTAAGATTTATAAATGAAGTACAAATTGTAGTTCAGAAAATAATTGAAATTTCAGAGCTTCGTAATAATCTGGAATGAAGTTTCAACTTGTGTTACTTACAAACGAAAAATTAAATTTAATGGTTATTTTCTTAAAAATTAATAAAGGGAAATTTATAAGATGTTTCTGGGCCGTCCCTGAGACCCAATACAGACAATATTGGGTCAATTTTTATAAAAAAGGATCGGGTCATTTTCGGTAAACCATAAAACCCTAACCCTACTTAACTCTGAGTGGTTTTATGTTTTCCACTTTCTTCAACATTTTCCTCATTTGTATTTGCAGAGGCCGTTAAGTTTTGTATTTGCTTCTCAGACCGACGCAGCCATGTCAGGGTAAGCATCTCGTTCTCTATTTTCGTTCCAACTTGTCTCTACTTACAGATAAAAAGTCGGTGCATTGTGAATTACGTTTATTGAAAAATTGAAATCAACTTCTTGAGCAGTGAAGAGGGTACCGTTGCTGTCGAGGTAGCCGCTCCGGTGGCCCAGCCTCTAGGCGAGCCTTTGGATTTGATGTCCGCATTGCAATTAGTTTTGAGAAAATCTCTGGCTCATGGTGGGCTTATTCGAGGTCTTCATGAAGGCGCAAAAGTGATTGAGAAACATGCTGCCCAGCTTTGCGTAATGGCTGAGGATTGTAACCAGCCTGATTATGTTAAACTTGTCAAGGGACTCTGTGCTGATCATGGCGTTGGCCTCTTGACTGTCCCCAGCGCTAAGACCCTTGGTGAATGGGCTGGTGTAAGTGTTTTCCCCTGGTGTCTTGTATCTGTTACTGAGATTTGCATTTGAAATGATTAAAGTTCAATCGTTTATGATTCGTTTTGTCTGCTACATTAGTTTCGTTCATATGTGAATCGCAATTTTAAGTTCCTATTTGTTTGGTGGAGTCAATTATACATATGTTACTTCGTTGTAGTGTATTAGTTTGTTCATAATCATTATCTGTTGATTCATTGTATATATATTGTTCCTGATTTGAAACATCGTTGCTTGGATTAACTTTCTCCTAAAAATAGTTGGGCGTCAATTTAGTCAGTTGCTCACTATTTTGGTCGAGTCAGTGATTCCTTATTGATGTTTGGATATATATATTATTCTTACTTCAAACATCATCTGTTGAATTAAAATGCTTGAAAACAACTTGTCCGTTTTGTCCATAAATTGCCATTTTGATCAAATCAGTTCAATCTTCAAAATGATACCACTGATAAGTGCTATTTGAACAGCCAGCTGAAATACCAAATTAGTTTTGGAATTTTGCCTTTGAGCCTTTTTGAAATAAATGTCTTATAGCTCCCTTGTTCTATCTAATGTTCTGAATATTGCAAATTTTCAATCTGACCTTGAATCTTCTAATGCAGTTGTGCAAGATTGATTCAGAGGGAAAGGCCAGAAAAGTCGTTGGTTGCTCTTGTGTAGTGGTTAAGGTAGGAATAATGTTTTGGATATTATTTCTCTCTTTTTATTTTGCATATCTATTTGTCTAATGAATGAATGCATGTTCTGCAGGATTATGGTGAAGAAAGCGAAGGTCTTAATGTTGTTCAGCAACACATCAAGTCTAATTGAGTATCTGTATTTTAATTTTTTCCCCAGAAACGCGTTTAGAATCTGTTTGTAGAAACAC
>CATIWQ010064565.1:0-11284 GCA_949673415.1 Euphorbia schlechtendalii | reverse complement strand
CTTTGAATTCGGTCTCGGCCCGTACAGAACCTCCGCTAGGATGCTATTCTTTGCGAATATCGAACAAACGAATATTGAAGAACGAAAACTTTTATTGATAAGTGATTTGCAAGTACACTTATACAACAATCGCTCGAGAATGTAGAGAATTCTAGTGATCGAAACAAGGATTCGAATCACTTAATCATTTTCTCTCTAACACTTAAGAACGTAGAGAATCTAACTATACACACACTATACGTAACTCTCACTTCCTTTATTGCACTGAAGGCACACAAAATTTGTTGGCATTGGAGCCCTTATTTATAGAGTTTGAAGGGTTGCGTCTATCCAAACGAAGAGTCACATCCATTGTGAAAGATTGCATCTCTTCAATGTGATTAGTTGAGAGGCTTTGATTCAATCCATAATGGATAGGCACCTTTTCATGATTGGTTGACTCCTGATAAGTGTCTTTTCATTGGTAGTTGATGGTGGTTGATGGCAGTTGATCATGCTTATCTGGTGGTTGGTAGTTAAGAAGATAATACCAGAAAACCATCCATGTCACGACCGCGATATGTGATTCGCGACCGTGAACCTTTGATTGGCAGATTTCTGTTTCTGAAGTGAACAGGTCATGATCGTGAATTGAGTTTTCTTCAGAATTCTCCTTGTAACTTCACCGATCTTCGACAGCTTTGATTATAAGCCAAATCTTCAAGTTCCATGCATCATTTTGCACCTTTTTCACTTTTTTTCATAGAATTCCACTTTAGTTCATTTTACTCCCAAGATTTACCTAGTATCTGTATTTGCATAAAAAACAACTACATACCACGTAAAATCTTTTATATGAAGTATAAAAATGACTAAAACTATAGTGTTTATATTATAAAATTATAATGATAATAAGTGTAATTATACACTTATCAGCGTTTTCTGCTGCTCATCGGGTTGCGAAGGCGCTAATGGAGGCGCAGCGCTAAGTGGAGGTTCAACAAGAGCGCAATACTCTTGCTGAGATGGAGGAAGCGGCTAGGAAGATGGGCGAGGCTGGCAAGAAGCAGGCCGCTGAATTAACTCAAGCTCTTGCTGACTTGGCTGATTTTGAGGCCAAGAGGAAAGAGTTGTTGAAGACCATGCGGGGGCTGGAGGAAAAGCATTATTTGGCATTGGCCAAAGTTCAATCCACCGCCGAAGCTGAGGAGAAAAGGCTAAAGTCGCTTATAGAGGATTTGAAGGTTGAGGCGGCGAAGAAGGAGGAGAATAGAGCCCTGATGGTGAAGGGTTTAGAGAATGTAGAGAAAGGGCTCGGGTATTGGAGGACTGTTGCTGAAGATAACACCAAGGCGCTTCGGGAGCTTGAGAACAAATTAGAGCGCCATAGAGCTAAATATAAGCTGAAGGTGAAGTAGACGCACGAAGATTGGAGAGAGGACCATCTCAGCTACCGCACTGCCTTTCTCTGCACTATACGTGACAAGTTTCCTAGGGCCAATATTGACGACCTAGCCCAGATAGCTCCACTAGATGAGCTCCTCGGCCGTTGGGAAGAAGATGAGCGTATCTTTGGGCCTCCCGCGCCAGAGCCCTCTTATTCCAATGTGTCCTCTGTGGCGATGGATGAGGAGGAGGTTCAGTCTTGACATCCTTTAGCGTGCCTCTTCACCTCTCTTTATTTTGTAGTTTATTGTTTGTTAAATTTAGAACTTTTGTAGCCATTAAGCTTAGCTTTGTGAGCTTACATTTATATTAATGGAATTTCTTGATGCTAATCTTTGCTTCGCTTGTCGATGGATTGTGTTACTAAGTTGCTGAATTTGTTTGTATGTTGCTCTTTGATAGCTGAGATAAGAAGTAGGTTCTTCTGTTTAGGTTGACCATCCGAAAAGCAAGGTTTCCATAACTTTTATATGCTGAAATACTTAAGTTGTAGCTTTAATTTAACTTGTATACTATTCGACAGGACCCTTGGGCTTGTTTTGATTTCGGTGTACGAACGCTGAGGGAACCCGGGAGATTTGACCCTGGGGGTTACTTCCAGAATGTGATAGCACCGAGGGGGTCTCGTTGATCTGATACTACAGGCTGTTTAACTTACTTTAATTTGAAAGCGTGATAGCGCCGAGGGGATCTCGTTGATCTGACCCTGTAGGGCTGTTTAACTTGCTTTAATTTGAAAGCGTGATAGCCGAGGGGATCTCGTTGATCTGACCCTGCGAGCTATTTAACTTGCTTTAATTTCAAAGCGTGATAGCACCGAGGGGATCTTGTTGATCTGACCTTACGGGCTGTTTAACTTGCTTAAATTTGAAAGCGTGATAGCCCCGAGGGGATCTCGTTGATCTGACCCTGCGGGCTGTTTAACTTACTTTAATTTGAAAGCGTGATAACGTCAAGGGGATCTCATTGATCCGACCCTGTGGGCTGTGATCCTTTAATTTCAAAGCATAAGCTCCCTTCGTGAACCTGAAATTGAATTCAACTAGACAAAGAAAAAGGGTTTTGACCATATAATTTCCAATGAATAATGTATGGTGTAAGTCACAGTAGGCAAGTGCCTTTGGTTAATCAAATATGAATGGCGCTTGGGTTATGCTGAATTAACTGAACAAACCAAGCTTTGACAATTTTCGGTTACCAATTAAGGAGAGCTTATCTGTATTGGATGAGCCTATGTTGACTTTGAGACTTGAAGAGCTCCGGATGACTCTTTTGCCTCCATTAGCCGCGCCAGGTGCGTGTATGTCAAACAATCGATAAACATTAGAAATATGAATGTGTAAGCGAGAAACATGTTTGAAACTCGAGAAATGACATTAGTGAGTAATATATATCAAATTAACAATTCATGGGTCGCAAAGAAACTACAACATGTATGTGACTTAGTAGCGCCATTTATGGATAAAATATGATGGTTATTCGTTAGATCGGCCAATGGGACAATGAAATAGACATAATGTTTCCATCATTATTGGTATAAACTTGTAATAATGAAGCAAAGTATATACAGAGACTACATATAACTAATATGCAATTCCAAATAATTACCAACCAGAACATGTAATGGGCTGGCAACTTTATGCAAGTGTTAACTTGTGATGTAGGGTGGCGTTCTTTATTAAATCAAGTAAATCCAATTCGGGACTTTTATGACATTCAGGCTACATAGAAACTTTCTTGAGAAATTATTAAAGTGAGATTGTTACTTGCCTTATTAGTCACCCATTCAATTGACGCTGATCCCCCCTCACACCGAATGCATAGTACCGCCGAAGCTCGAATGGGTCACACCGAATGAGCGGGAACGCCGAACGCGTATAAACGCTGAAGCCCGAATGGTTCACGCCGAACGTGTGGAACCGTCGAATGTGTACAAGCACCGAATGTGTATAAGCGTCGAAGTTCTAATGGATCACGCCGAACGCGTATAAGCGCCGAGGCTCTAATGGATCCGCTGAACGTGTATAAGCGCAGAGGCTCTAATGGATCACGCTAAAAGCGTATAATCGTAGAAGCTCTAATAGATCCACCGAATATGTATAAGCACCGAGGCTCTAATGGATCACGGAAAACACGTATGAGTGACGAGGCTCTAATGGATCACGCTGAACCCGTATGAGAGCCGAGGCTCTAATAGATCACGCCGAACGCATATGAGAGCTAAGGCTCTTATGGATCACGCCGAACGCGTATGAGCACTGAGGCTCTAATAGATCCGTCGAATGCGTATACACGTCAAAGCACTAACGTGTATGTATGCCGAAAGCGTATATACGCCGAACCACTAATGGGTCAGCAAACGTGTATGTACGGCGAAGCACTAATGGGTCACGTCGAAAGTGTATATATGCCGAAGCACTAATGGGTCACGTCGAACGTGTATCTACGCTAAAGCACTAATGGGTCATGTCGAATGCGTATGAGCGCCGAGGCTCTAATGGATCATACGAACGCGTATGAGTGCCGAGGCTCTAATGGATCATGCCAAACGCGTATAAGCGCCGAATCTCGAATGGGTACTGCCGAACCCATGGAAACGCCGAAGCTTGAATGGGTACCGCCGAACCCACGGAAACGTCGAAGCTTAAATGGGTTATGCCGAATGCGTATAAACGTCGAAGCTCAAATGGGTTACGCCGAACGCGCGATTTTGAAATGGGCGTCGATGATAAAGCCAACAACTGTGCTCCTATCTTCATTATTAGAATTGAATAAAGGGATTGTGTTACCTTTTTCATTTTGATTTCTTTCCTCCAACTTCTTTTCTTTAAGAAGCCCTTTACTTTTACGAATTTGAGTTAATTAACCCTTCTTTCTCTTCCCTTTTCTTTCTTGTTGAGCTTGAAAGCTTGGATTTGGAAAGTTCATCAAATCTGAAATTTTTGAGAGGGTCCACGCTCACCACACCAATTTGATACCCAAAAATGGCATCTTTGTCTATTCCATTCTTCGTGGGGTCTTCGAGTTCTTCAAGTTCCTTCGTGCTCCATTGAGACTCCCGTCGAGTACCTACAAAACAAGGCTTGCCGGGATTTCGGCGAAGCCCCTCCGATGCTTAAGTCAGTTCTTAAGATGGAGGAGAGATGAGAGTTTTCTGTATGGAATTAAGTTAAGCCCCTCCGATGTTTAAGTTAGCTCTCTGAGAAAGGGTGATAAGTGTGTATTGTTTAAGTAAACAGTTACCTCTAAAGTGTGAGATCGTCCTGCTATTTATAGGGATACATGTAATGATGATCTGTGGGGCCTGACTGCAAGCTGTGCACGTGTGGCAAGCCGCTTGAGGATCTTTTCGGCTGTCGGAGCATTAAATGGTCTATCCCTACCAGTCAAGGTTGTATTTAATGAGACAGAGGTGAGAGAAAGAGTACGCTAGATCGGCAAGGGTCTTGCCGATGATACTTCGGCTCGAGCGCGGTGGGTAGCGCTGAGGGGTTATTGCTGTAATGTTGAAGTGGTTTCAGCGCGTGGTTATGCTAAGGCGTAGTTTGTCTGTGGAGCCCATTTTTGGGCCAGGGCTCGTTTATTGGCCTGCTTTTGGGCCAGGGCTTGCTTATTTGGGCCTCTAATGGGCCTTGATATCATGCATTAATATATACTTGAGCTAATACAATATAGGAGATCATCTTTACAAAATAGAACTCTATACAAACAAGGAAAGTAATGAAAAATATTGCTAATCTATTTGAATCCTATTACCTTTTTCACCAAGTCTTGCTCAAACTTAAATTCGATAAAGTCCAAAAGTTTATTGATTGATGTAGTTTAAAATCCCTATTAAAAAATAATTCTTCAAAATTATGTTTCGTTATAATTGTGAAGAATATGGATTGCTAGTATTGACTTGCAAGGGAATATTTTTTATATTCGCATATCGACAATGTTGTGGATGATAGTACCTGGGTGTAACACCCCTGATCGGGAGTGTCACGATAACAGTAACCATCAGTAACTTATTAATTCATCATATTTCATATTAATACTTAAACAAATTTACTTTCAATATTCATATACGAAAACTCCAAATATAATCAAAATATAATTCTCACTCCTCACACTAGTTAGTACATGCCATTATTTTATAAACCAAAATGTTACATGAAATTTTTTTTGTCCACCTTGAGTCTTTTCCCTTTTGTGCTCTTCAAGCTGCCCCACTTATATCCCTTCGGTCCACACTATCTACAGAGCTTCTGAGTCTGTGTGTAGAAAACAACTACATGCTAAGCAATTTGCTTAGTGATGTACACTAATTTCAACTCAAAAATGCTATATAATAAAATACATATATATCTTTATAAAATAAAGTATATAAAATTAAAGTTATAAATATAAAGCTAAACCAATTTTCATATGACAAATTGTAGATGGAAAAACACAAAACCAATTTTATAAATCGCAATTAACTAAAATAATAATTATATCAAATTATTTAAACTTAAAATCATGTTTGCCCAAAGTAAACTAGGAAGTGAATAACGGTAGTGGATACGGGGGTGGACAAGCCCGAAGCCGAAGCTTCAATATCAATTTTTCAAAATATCAATATATTAACATTTATCTAACAAGCCCAAAGCCGAAGCTTCCATATCAATAACAATATAATCAATATCACAATATCGTTCAAGCCTGGAGACAAAGCTCCATTTGTTTGTATAGTACTGTACCCCCCTTTATTGGCGCCAATCTACCCGAACTCATTTTTCTACTCGTTTACTAAGGGCAACAATTACACAAAAATACTTATAAATTCAGTATGATATTATTAATATAATTCAACACAAAATCATGTATTAAGGATCTCAAATCTTTAAATTTTCAATCCTTAAATATCAACAAACACAATAAAATTTGCCGTACGTCTCAACTTTTCAATGCCACAACAATCACAGAAACCAAACAATATAGACCAATTTATACTCAAAACACTGAATAGTGTGCAAACTGGAAAAACTCCCAAAAACAGATTTCATGATTCAACTTCAAAGGAAAATTTGGCATAGTAAATGAATGAAAATCAAATTAGTTCCTTCTAAACATATTTAGTTCAGTTTCTTCTAATATCAATAGAGTTAAGAATCACTCAAATCAAAGTAATATAACATGAGAAAACATTAAAACAAAAACAAATGTACAATCTGGAAATTTTTCAGCAAAACCGAAAATTTGAAATTAGTGTACATAAACCTCTTTTAAGCTCTTCAATGGGTTTCTTCCACCTCTTTCCCTCTTCCACTATTAGTATTAGTTTCTTCTACAAAAACTATAATTTTCACAATCAAAATACTACTTGAATAAGCCTTATAATACCTTAAATATGCTTAATCTACCATGAATTCAACTAATTTAACTTCAATTGTCTCAAAAATCACGTACCTCAAGTTCGGGTTACTATTCATCCGAAACTTAACACCTAATTTCTTCTTCTTCTTGTAACCTTATTTTACATAAATTGATGATGATAGAAGGCTCAAAGATCGATTTCTAACAAGGATTCAGAGTCAAAATGAAAAATTGTAAGTTTTTAAGGTTAGATGAATTTTGTATAAAGAGGAAGAAGAAGGAGTAGAAGAATGAAGAATGAATAAGGAGATGATAATACGCAGGATAAGATAAGAAGAATAATGATATGTATATAAAACTATTTAATGTGAAATTACTATTTTGCCCTTAGTTCAATTATATTATATACTATCACATTTTTCTCGGTTAAACCATCTTATAATCCATAATTTAATTGCATAAAAGAATAAAATGCATGTATAATTATAAGCTCCCATGATAGATTTTATATTCTTTCTTACATTAATTATAATTATAGAAATTTTTGGTCTCAAGATGCATAGTTACGGGTCAAAGTTTGACTGGCGGTCAAACTTCGCTCCGTTTGGCTATTATCAAACTTTAAATTTTTCTTATCTTTCCTTTAATATAGTAACAATATACCGATGTCAAAATTTAGAAATTTTAGGGTATTACAATTCTCCCCCACTTAAGAATTTTCATCTCGAAAATTACCTGAATTAAATAGTTGAGGATGTTGAACTCTCATTGTTTCTTCGGTTCCCAAGTTGCTTCCTCAATCTTATGATTCCTCCATAAAACTTTCACCAATGGAATGGATTTGTTTCTTAGTGTTTTAACTTCCCTCACCAAGATTTGAACTAGTTCTTCTTTATACATCAAGTCAGGTTCTATCTCGATGGCGTTAGAAGATAATATATGTGACGGGTCTGACCTATACCTCCTTAACATTGACACATGAAACACATTATAAATCTTGTCAAGTGTAGGTTGTAATGCCAATTGATATGCCACTGGTCCAACTCTCTCTATAACTTTATATGGACCAATGAATCTAGGACTAAGCTTTCCCCTTTTTCCATATTGTAGAACTTTCTTCCAAGGTGATACTTTCAGAAATACTTTATCTCCAACTTCATACGTAATGTCTTTTCTTTTCAAATCGGTGTAAGATTTTTGTCTATCAAATGCAGCCTTCAGTCTTTCTTGAATGAGTTTCACCTTTTCTTTTGTCTCCTCAATCAAATCCACACCCATGATCTTGTTTTCTCTAAGCTCGGTCCAGCATAATGGAGTTCTACATTTTCTTCCATATAGTGCCATTTTAATGCTTGATTTGTAACTGTTGTTATATGCAAATTCCATAAGAGGTTAGTACTTTTCCCAACTTCCTTCAAACTCAATGATGTAACTTCTCATCATATCTTCCAACACTTGAATAACTCTTTCAGATTGTCCATCATTTTGAGGATAAAATGCAGTACTAAAATTCAATTTAGTACCCAAGGCTTCTTGTCTCTGTGTGCGGGTGACACGGAGCGGTGGCCCGAGAGCGTGTGGAAGATGAGAGGCGCGGTCCACCGGGTCGGGGACCTGGGAAAAAGGTTGAAAGAGAAAGCGAAAAACATTTTAGATCGGTTCAAACCCGAATCCGCCATCTCTTAGTGTGGAGTCGCCACCTGGATTAGCTCTTTCCAGGAATCAGAGTCCTGTGAGGCTTAACGTCCGGAGGATGGCCCACTAAGACACAGAGATTCGGGTTCGGGATAAGTTGCTTATTTCTTAAGTGATCACATTATATTACATCTACAGAAAATTGTATTTTCTTAGTTACGTATATTCGCGCTTAGGTCGTTTTTAGACTTTATATGCATGATTCACGTATTGCAAAATAATAAACCATCCACAAAGTGGAATACTAAACCATCCACAAAGCAGTAAGCAAATGCGGAAAATAAATGCGAAAAATAAAAATTACAAGGCTTTCAAAAATCAGGGGATGCAACCACCCACTACCCTTTTAATTATATTTCCTCAAAAATATGTGCAATACCCGAAGGAAAAATAAAATCCTAAGCATACATCTAACCTGCATCCATAAAGGTTAGCACAGGGGATATCACATATGTTCGATTTGATTTTAGCGAGGTCCGTGTGGCCTAATTAAAACATCAACGGTTTAAAGTTGTTATTTTAAATAAAAATAGTTCATTTTTATTTACACGTATGTTGATAAATTTTAGTAGTGAAAATGATTGCATGGCATAAAGTGAGGTCTGTTATCCGGGACTAATGTTAATTCCCTTCGTTGGGGTATTCTAACATAAAAATTAAAAAGAAATAAAATAAAAGATTGAGATGAAGAGAATTATTACAATATTTACAATAATAAATAAAATAATTACTAGGTTCACAAATAAAAAAATCAAAAAGAGATGAAGCAGATGATAAGCTCGGAATTCGCAGTTCTAGGAACTCAGAGGCTTACCCTTGCGGTATGAATCCACTTCGGCGTATCCTATCAATTTTTGGGAGTGTTCCTCGTTCGTTTTGATTTAATTGTCATTTAATGTGGAAAAATAAGTGTTTATTTATCCAAAAAGATAATAAAAAAAATAAGTGTTTATTTATCTAAAGAGATAATAAAAAAATAAGTGTTTATTTATCCAAAAAGATAATCAGACTCGGGTTCTAAATTTGTTTTAGACCCGAGAATATTTGAGGATTTAAGAAGAAATAGATGAAGAAATTTGATTAAAAGATGAAGAGATTTGGGATCCAAAAGTGTTTTGGATCCAAGAAAATATTAGAAGAAAATAAAATATTTGTAGTATTTGTCTATGTTTTTTTATCTGAAGAAGAGAATTTTCTCTGAATTTCCGAGCCCCCTTTTTATCGAAAAAAGACCAGACTATTTATAGGGAAAATCCTGCAAATCCAAAAAATGTAAGTTTTTCAAACGAGGGGTCTCGCCGGAAAAAAAGTTTGGCGAGGCATGCCCTCGCCAAACCTTGGCGAGGCTGCTGTGAGCACGGAATTTTAATCCTCACTCGCGAGTTCAATGAAGAAGCTGTAATTTATTTTCCTTTGCTAGACTTCCACTTTAACAAGGTCTCGGAGGTCCTCCGGAAAAGCATTCGTCGTACTTTTACAAACCTTAGATATTTCTTTAATTAAACCAGTATCGGCATTACCACATTAGCACTGATATTGCCACATCATCAGTTAGACCAAAAATCATGAGTATCAATGTAACTAATATCGGTACGAATGTCATAACATCGGTACTGATGTTAAGTTTAACATAAGTACCAATGTGATGACATCGGTACCGATGTTTGTTACATCGGTACCGATGTCACCAAAAAGTGACATCGGTACCGATGCCACTGAATTACAGTGACATCGGTACCGATGTCGAAGTGATAGCATCAGCAGATTGCAGATTTCCTGAAATTATTGAACAAATGTTCAATAATTGATTTCCAATCACTTTTTACTATTAAGGTGGCTGGAAATGGCCCTCCATTAATGATGGATGGAACATTGGTGAGAAGAAAATGAGGGAAAATGCTAAAAACCTATATGTAGGTTTTTTTGACTTGGATTGAAGGGAGCTCACTATAAAAAGGGGCTCATATTCTGCAATAGAGAGGGGGAAGACACAAAGGATAAAAAATATCAGTGTATTTCCAGAAAAAGAAAGGTTTTCTTTAACAAAATCTACTTTTTCACACTTGTAACCAAGCTATCTTTATTAAGTTTTGAATCAGTAAAATTGGAAAAGAAATCATAAACATAATCTATAACTGCACGAAAATCATTTCACTTAAAGTTTGTGGTGCAGCACTTGCTCCATTACTCGGTTTTCTCAAACCAAACTACCTTGAAAATCAACCAAAGAAACGAGGATTTCCCGGAAGACCTTTGCAAATCTCGGAAAAGTGGATTCTCTACGGGGTAAGCCTCTGAGTTCCTAGAGGTTGTGTTTATATTTGTATGCTTTCATTTTTGAAGTTTTATTTGCTTTTCAGTTATTTCCATTCTTGCACACTAATCAGTTTTTCAAGAATTACGGTATAATTTCAAATCTGTTTTAATATTTTGTTTACATAAACATATTCTACATGTCCTGAGCTTTCCGGAATGATAAAGATCATTCAAATCGGTTAAGTATAGAGAAAGTTATGACCATTTGAAGTTTCAGATTTTTGTTGTGTTGTTTCTGCCATTTTCTACTGCTCTGGAAAGGTAAAACCGGTACCGATGTTACCAATGCTGGTACCAATGTTACCTAAAATTTTGCAATGCCGGTACCGATGTTACAAAGCCGACACCGATGTTACCTCTTTTTCCTTAAAAAAATGCAAGTTTGTATATTATTTATTAATTGTGGATTAATTAACAAAAATAATTTATTTACGTAAACATATCAAGATTAATATAATGATTTTATATTAATCTTTTGGATAAATTCCGAGAGAAAATTTGAATACCG
>CATIWQ010064548.1:0-32776 GCA_949673415.1 Euphorbia schlechtendalii | reverse complement strand
CAAGTATACAGTTGCGATGTAGTTTTAAAAGATATTGATCCTACAGGGAAGGACTAGCTCTAAAGATCAATTAGGGAAAAAGAATAAAGAGAATAAAATGTATTAATATTTTGGATAGGAGGGTTAGAATAAAGAATGAGTAAATATATATATGAAAGATTAGAGAATCTAAATATATAGATTTTCCCTACGAAATAAGGATAGTAGAGAAAACATGCAAGTTCTACAAAGATGTTACGATTCACTAAACTAATCTAATAGACTCAGTTCAAAATACTCAGATGTTCAATTATTCGCCGCAGAGCAACACATGAAATAACTTTTCTAAATCAGGTGCAAATGAATCAAGACAATTATATAAACTTGGACAACGTCAATACTATGCTTAGTACTGGTCGCTCTCACATAGCCACATTTAGCAAGTTACCATTCCAAAAATGTTGGCTCACTAAATAGCTTTATATCATAGATCCAATGATTATACACGATATTTTTAACCCTGAAACTACTCTTAAAATTAACTCCAACGCATATAACTTGATTAATATAAACACTTAACACGAAATACGCATTATGACACATAGACATATCATAAACTTCAAAATAGAAAGTATAAGTAGAAAGCAAAGCAAAGTTGTAAGGTTTGCAAGTGAAAACTAAATTTGATCAAACCGTATCCTCTCTTTAATGGGAGTCGTCAATTCCCGCAATTCCTGCATCTGCTTTGAATTCGGTCTTGGCCCATACAGAACCTCCGCTAGGATGCTATTCTTTGCGAATATCGAACAAATGAATATTAAAGAATGAAAACTTTTATTGATAAGTGATTTGTAAGTACACTTATACAATAATCTCTCGAGAATATAGAGAAATCTAGTGATCAAAACAAGGATTCGAATCACTTAAACATTTTCTCGCTAACACTTATGAACGTAGTGAATTCTCTATCTATACACACACCATATTTCACTCATGCACTCTAATATTTTCTCTCTATCTCACTACACTGTGATGCATGAAATTGTAAGGTTTGGAGCCCTATTTATAGAGTTCGAAGGGTTGCATCTATCCAAACGAAGAGTCGCATCCATTGGTGAATGATTGCATCACTTCATTGTGATTGGTTGAGAAGCTTCAATCTAATCCACAATGGATAGGCACCTTTTCATGATTGGTTGACTTTAGATGGGTGTCTATTCGTTGGTAGTTGATGGCGGTTGATCATACTTATCTAGCAGTTGGTAGTTAAGAAGATAAAACCAGAAAACCATCCAAGTCGCGACCATGATATACAAGTCATGACCGTGAATATTTGATTGGCAGAATTCTATTCTGAAGAAGAATAGGTCGTGACTACAATTCGTGAATTGCACTTTTCTTTAGAATTCTCCTTGTGACTTCATCGATCTTTGATAGCTTCTATCCTAAGACAAATCTTTAAGTTCCACACATCTTTTTGCACCTTTTTCACTCTTTTTTCATAGAATTTCACTTTTGATCATTTTACTCCCAAGATTTACCTAGTATCTGCATTTGCATAAAAAAACAACTACTTACCACATGAAATCTTTTATATGAAGTATAAAAATGACTTAAATTATAGTGTTTAGTGTGTAAAATTAATATGATAATAAGTGTAATTATACACTTATCATTGAGATACCAGAGACCTACATCAGGAGAACCTTGCAAATACCGGAGAATTCTCTTCATAGTTGCCAAATGAGATTCTCTAAGGTTAGCTTGGTAATGTGCACGGTAGCACACAACATACTAGATATTATTAGTGGTCATGGGAGTGGTCATTGGCTTCGAATGCTCCATATCAAACTTCTTCAGAATTTCTTTGGAATACTTTGCTTGATTGATGAAGATTCCATCTTCACTCTGCTTGATTTGAAGTTCAAGGAAAAAGTTGGGCTCACCCATCATTGACATTTCAAACTCGCTCTTCATTTCATTACTGAACTCCTTGCACAACTTTTCATCAGTTATTCCAAAAATGATATTATCAACATAAATTTGGACAAACAACACCTCTTCTTTTCTTTTCTGAATAAATAGAGTCGTATCTTCTTTCCCTCATTCATAGCCTTTGTTGATAAGGAAATTAGTCATCTTCTCATACCAAGCTCTCGGAGCTTGCTTCAATTCATAGAGAGCTTTCTTCAGTTTGAAGACATGCTTAGGATATTACAGATCTTCAAAGCTTGGAGGTTAGCGAACATAAAATTCCTCTTGAATGAATCCATTTAAGAATGCACTCTTAACTTCCATTTTAAACAATTCAAAGTTCAAATGGGATACGAAAGCACACAGAATTCGAATTACTTCAAGTCAGGCTACAGGAGCATAAGTTTCATCATAATAGATGCCTTCTTGTTGATTGTAGCCTTGAGTAACAAGCCTGGCCTTATTCTTGACAACAGTGCCCTATTCATCAATCTTTTTCTTGAAAACCCATTTGGTACCGACGATTGAATTTCCTTTGGGCTTTGGAACTAGATCCCAAACTTCATTGTGCTTAAATTGATCCAACTCTTCCTGCATCGCGATCATCCAATGATCATCTCCTTCTATTTCTTCAAACTTCTTGGGTTCAATCAATGAGATGAAATCAGGATGGCTCATCATTTTGCTAACCTGACCTTGTGTCATCACTAGATTATGAATATTATCAACAATACTATCGAGCAGATGGTTACAATGAGTTCTAATCTCTCTTGGCTGATTTAGATATATTGCTGAAGGATCTCCAATTGGTTGTTGAGGCTAAGGTTGATCTTCACCATCTTTGAAGTTGATTGAGAGATCATTGTCTTCTTTGACTTCCTTAACTTCAAGTTCTTATGCTAGGTTGGGTAACATAAAGAGTGCATACTTAGTGGATTTTCTAACTAAGTTACTCCTTCATCTTCATCAGATGGACGTTTATCTACATTATTAGTTTCATCAAAATCCACATGCATAGACTCCTCTAATATGCTGTTGAACTTTGTAAGATCTAGTGCACATTGTAAGTAATTAATGGCTATGGCATTCTCTTTGAGAAGCCTTAAGTCGTCACCATTATAATCATCCAAATTAAGTAGAACACATTCCCCATTCCTAATAATGGTAGGATTTTTGGGGCCAAGCTCTATAACGAGCCATGCTTGCATTCTTTGAGATTGGATGAATTTTTTAATGCATTTTTTCCAAAACGTGTATTGATTACAATCAAACAATGGTGGTCTAGTTACAGACATTCCTTCTTTAAGGAAAACTGTCTATCTTAAACTGGAAATGTAACTGTTATAAGACATTTTGGATATTTAACTCAAAGACGATTAGTCTAAAAAAGCTGAGCATTACTCGGATACCACTTGTTGGTCCTAAACGGCTTAATACAAACAGCAAAGGGGGGTGAATACATTTCTTGGTTCTTTGTAAGATTTATAAAAACTCTTTACCAAGTTAAGTTTTTAGATGTGTGTTGAGTTAAACGTGCTAAGCTGGGATTGAAAACAATAAACTACTCAGCTTCATTAGTACAGTTTATCTTCAATCACTGCTTTACTCGGTTTGGATTGGTTTTTTAACAAACACTTGTAAAAACTGAGATAATGATGAATGAGATAAGCGCAATAAAGACAAGCAAGTAAGGATAGAAAGTTAACACTTGAGATTTATCCTGGTTTGGCCCCTTACCTACCTCCAGTTACAGGATTCCTTTCCGAGCTTTAATCCACTAGTGTGTCTTTCCTTCTTTAGGTGGAGAAGCCTTTATAGCGGATAGATAAGATTACAAAAAGTACCTTCCTTTCTAACTACCTCTCAAACACAATTTAGGTACCCTTCCTAAACTGTAACTCAAATTTCTTAAGAGAAAATACAAACAGAAGATTTCAACTTATAAAAATTGTTAAATCCTTTACAATGTTAAATCTTAAATGCTACATCACTATTACAAATAGATTTAGACAATTTGTGTTTGCTTGATTTCTTGAGTTGGAAATTCTGTAAGCTAGGAATGATTGAATAGAGTTTCAGCACTTACAGAAATTCAAGGTGATTTGCCAAGTTTGAACGTCTACTTCAATCTTTTATTTATAATCGAAGGTCTTGGAAGTAGCCGTTGCAAACTTCTCATTATGACAGCTTTCTCAATTTCTCTTCTCTTCAAATCTTTCAAATTTTCCCATTTGAAACAAGTTCTAGGATGTTTAGAGATAGAGATTTCAAACATTAAGGCGCGAGAGTAATCCGTTAATACAATGCCTGAGATTAATCCATTAATCAAATCCGTTATAATAGAGAGACTCGCTAGATGCTACATGGAATTCTATAATTCATTGACTTGTTGATGTTGCAAAGTTGCACAGAAACACTGAGAAATAGTGCATATCAGAGGATTCCATTGGTCTTGGACTTTAGTGCGAATTCTCTAACATTCTGTAGCGATACCTTTTTTGTTTGTGATGACCGCTTGAAAATCTTCTTTAATTTCTACGCCTTATCCCCTCAAAAGCATCAAAGGAATATTCTGTTCCACATAAAAAAATTTAAACGCATATGTGTCTAATATTTCTCTAAGTGTCAAAACTACTCAGCTTTTTTAAATTAAGGCTAACTCAGCTTCACTAAGTCTATATCTTGTAAACTATGTAATACTAAGCTTAAATCATCTTTTCTTACACTAAGCCATATCTTAATTAATATCTCAGTAAAATGAGTTATTTTCCCCTAAACATCCTTAAGTAAACTTCATTAATTAAGAGTCTACTTAGTACTCAATTAATTTCACTATTCTAATCAGTTTGTTATTTCGAAAAAGTTTTAATTAATGTGAGGTACTATTAACTTAGGTTCAACACTGAGTAGTTAAACCTTTGAGTCTTTTATCAAACTCAATAACCAGATCATGAATGAACTAAGAACTAAAATCCATAAGATCCAAAGTGATCATGGATGTGAATTCGAGAATTTTCATTTCAATGAATTCTGTTCAGCACATGGTATTGACCACAACTTTTATTCTCCTTATACTCCTCAACAAAATGGGATTATAGAAAGGAAAAATAGAACCATAGTAGAAATGGCACAATCCATGCTGAGTGATAACAATCTACCAAAGCACTTTTAAGGAGAAGCTGTTAACACAACCGGTTATATCCTTAATCAGGTATTAATTCACCCAATTTTGGAGAAAACATCGTATGAGCTTTGGATAGAGCGCAAGCCTAAGATTGGTCATCTAAGATCATTTGGATGTTGGCGTTTTATCCTAAATACCAAAAATAGCTAGGTAAGTTTGATCTAAAGGTTGATGAAGGAATCTTTCTAGATTACTGTGAACAGATGACGTTTTCGGATCCGTGCAACCACTGCGAGGTGCTAGCCCTGTGAGATGGGGAGTGGGGGTTTTATGAAAAAGAAACAGAAAAAGAAAAGATTTGAAAGACTTGAGACCTAAACCTCTCACCTACGTTGTTATAGAGTTGCTACCCGGATCAGCTCTTCTAGGAAATTCGGTACATCTTAGATCTGTTAAGCCTAAATCGCATCTTAGTAAAGAGATTTGGGTTTGAATGGGTTACCTACTTTGTCATTATTTGAGTTTTTAATTACATGCAAACTACCACCTTTAAGACATTTTGATTTATTTCTAATCATTTTCGATTTATGTTAGAATTAATCATACACATGCGGAAAGAAAGAAATAAAGCAATAAATAATGTAAATACAAGGCTTCTAACCTAAAGGGGGTAGGGTAATAATAATACAAACTAGAGGGTAATATACAAATGGTCCTAAATATAAATGATCTACAAAAATATTTTAATTACAATTGCGATACCCAAAAGAAATTAAAACTCAAACATTAATCTAACCTAAACAACTTGCATCCACAAAGGTTAGCATATGATATATTAGAACTTAGTTACCAAAAAAGATGCAATTAGTCAAGTAAATTAGTTAGAATAAGGTGAATCACATACTAATAGATTTGAAAATGGAGAATTCGGGTAACCCGTGTGCTTTTATTGGAAAATATTGGATTTTAGACTCGATTTACCAAATTTTATTATTTAAGATTTAAACGTGGCGTAAATGTGGTCGGTTATCGGGGAAAAATGGATTTCCCATTGTGTGGAGCCTAAAATAGTAATAAAGAGCAGGAATCCATGACTTTTGGAGACAAAAACACCGAAAAGAGATCTTGAAGTCTTCTTATAGTCGATTTTGTTAGAAAATGCAAACAAGAAGGTTTTTTTATGAGGGGAATAGGAAATTCGAGAATTAGATGTGTTTCCAGTTAAAACCCGAAAGGTTTAGGGTGTTTCGGAGAAAAAGCGTTAGAAAAGAGGATGTGCGAGAATTTCCTAACTTTTTTCCCAAAAAATCCCTCACTCTCTCTAGAGTTTTCTCACTCTAAGAATTTTTCCCAAAGAGGTAAGGTTCCTCTTTGAAAATTCTAATTTTTTGCTTTTATAATGATTGGTAAAAAGTGTAATTTAGTGAAGAAGGAAGGGTATTTTTGAGAAAAAAAAATAAAGTTAAGGGTAAAAAAGGCAAAAATATATAGAGTGGAGAGCAAGATAATCGGGTCTGGTCCCGACTGTTCGGGACTGGCCCCTACCGTTCGGGACCATCTTATTGGGAAGGCAGGTCCCTCGATCCCGATCCCGATCCCCAAAAGGGGCCGATCTAGGATGGTCTCGGCCTTCCAAGTAGGATGAGAACGGCGCCGGTATCAGCCAAAAGAGAGCTGATGCCAGTCCTAAATTTTAGGCCGATTCAACCGAGATGGGCGGGTTTTAAATATTTATTTATATTTTTACGTATCTTTTAAATTGTAACTAATATTTCGGCTTTTTATAGGGTTTTCATGGGTTTTAAGGTTATTTTAACGATTTTGTATGGATTTTGGGTTTATTTTAGAACGTTTTTTGCTTCCAAAAGATTCAAGGATCTCCTCCGAAAGTCTCGTAACTTCAAAGAGGATCACTAGAATAAAAGAGGCAAGTGAAAATATTTCTCATCAACGCTTCACGAGAGGGACCAAGAATCCCATGCTCACAGGCTGCCCCTCATTTGGTCACTCCTAACATAAGTTAGAATGGCTACATGAAAAGAGAAAGGGATAAAAATCATACCTGGGCTGGCATGACTTTGTCGAAGTTGACTGAGGAACATGGAACAATGCTGTGCTCCTTGGAATCTCAACATGGTGTTTTCTGATTTTACAAAATTCACTTGGAAATGAGAAGTGTTGAAGTTGACCCTAGAACATGGAAGACCTCCATGCTCCTTGTATATCCCCAACATGGTGTTTTCCGATCTTATGAAATCCACTTGGCAATGAGAAGTGTTGAAGTTGATGCTGGAACATGGAAGATCGTCATGCTCCTTGGACATCTCCAACATGGTGTTTTCTGATCTTACAAAATTCACCTAGAAATAAAGGCAGCTAAAGTTGATGCTAGAACATGGA
Organism: Euphorbia schlechtendalii; assembly: GCA_949673415.1. Taxonomy (NCBI): domain Eukaryota; kingdom Viridiplantae; phylum Streptophyta; class Magnoliopsida; order Malpighiales; family Euphorbiaceae; genus Euphorbia; species Euphorbia schlechtendalii. The sequence goes on along the minus strand of CATIWQ010064548.1, from coordinate 25,299 downwards.
TGACCACTGTGCTATTTGGACATCCCTGACACGCTGTATTACGATCTTACAAAATTCACCTGGAAATAAAGGGTGTTGAAGTTGACCTCTAAACGTGAGATTTTCCCATGCTCTATGGACACCCTCAATATGGAGCTCTCCCGATTTTCAGGATCACCTAGAGTTCATGAGTGATGAAGTTGACCTTTGAACATGGAATTTTCCCGTAGTCTTTAGACATCTTCAACTTGGAGCTCTCTTGATTTTTGGGATCACTTGGAGATAATGAGTGCTAAACTTGTCCTTCGAACATGTAATTTCTCGCATTCTTTGGACATCCCCAACATGGTGCTCTCTCAAATTTTGGGATCTCCCGGAGATAATGAGTGCTAAAGTTGACCTCAGAAAATGGAATTTTCTCGCACTCTTTGAAACCCCAACATGGAGCTTTCCCGATTTTTAGGATCACCTGGAAATAATGAGGTTGGTTTCGAAAACTGAAAATACAATAGAGTTGTTTTGGAGTTAGTAGTGTTAATAAATTCGTTTTAACTCCTTGATTGACATTTTGGTAATTAATTATTTTTCCCCTTTAATCAATAGTTAAAAAGAATATAAAATTAATTGAGTTGAAGAAATTCAGTCTGTTTCGAAAATACTATGGAGGTGCCTTTGAAAGGGTTAAATTTTCTCCTTACAAGGATATATCTTTGATTGTTAGAGAGATATGGTTCCCTTGGAGTTGCAATTTCTAGGGTGAAAAGATTTAAGAAGTAATATTGAGGTATTGAAGGGATATGTGGTGATTGGTAGAGAAAATGGGGATAAAATTATTTTTATTAGTAAGGGGTATGCAAGGCTTTGATTTCCAAATTGTGGTTTTAATTTTCAAAATGTTTATTTGGATCATAGATTTGATTTAGATCCCTAAAGTATGGTTGAGAAAATATCTGCATGTAAGAAAAAATGATTATGAAGTTAGTATTGTGTGAAGGCATGTTTCAACTTATTTATTGACTTTGCGGAAGCAAAATATTTTTCCCCATCAATCAAGAGTTAAAACATGAATAAAATTGGTTAAGTGAGAGAATTCGACCTTGGTCGAAATATTTATCGAGGTAGAACTACCCCTTGATTGAATTGTAGATTTCTAAAATACTATATGACAAGATAGTGTCATGGCTAGATAAAGTCACGGCAAGATAGTGGCGTGGTCAGGATGGAGCTGTGGTAAGATTGTGGTATGACTAGGATTAAGACATGGCAAGACAATAGCATGATAAGGGGAAGTCATGGCAGGACAGAGGCATGGCAAGGATGGGGGGTCGATAAGATCCTATAATAAATTATTCATGCATATATGTGCATGTGAATGATCTAATTTGAATGCTCACATGTATGTTATGTGATTGGCTAGCTATTGTTTGCATAAATACTTGTAGGTGTATATAACTATACATGAGGATTTGATATTTCTTTGGTTGCTTTGGCTTGGGTAGTTGATGCACTTGTTGCGACTAATCAATCTTGAGTGGTTGATATAGGAATACTTTGGGTTAGTCGACAAGGATGGACTTAGGTTCGAGTTGAAGTTTGATTTGAGGTTGGACCGCAGCATGATTTGAAGCTTGAATCTAGCCATGAGTAGATTTGGATGAGTTGTCAAAATTTTTCCGCATAGATTCCTCTTGAATATATCATCATTGAAGCCAACATTGGTCACGACTTGATCCACTACTATCGAGCCTCAAAGCTTGCGAGTTACTCCCATTGTGACAATCCTGTTGCGATGGAAATCTAACAATATTCGCTATTTAGGAAAGATGAGATGAATTGAATACTTTGTAATTTTTTTTCTTTTTGTTCTAATTTTTTTATAGAATTCCCTTGCGGGTTTTCAATCTATTGAACATTGTCATAATTTTTTCCTGGACTGCCCTTTCAGGTTTTCAATCAAGTAGACTCGTTTTTTTATCCTTTTCCCTTTTTTTGTTTCTTATGTGATTGCGTTACTTGCGTTGTTTCTCAAAACAACACACATGTATTCAATTATAAATATACACGTAACGATTCAGCAATGATGACATTTCTATGAATAAAAATAACCAAGGTACAAAGTATCCAATTTTTTAACCCCTATTGACAACCCACCCTTTTATGTTTTCAAGTTGATAGCTAACTGTTTTCTCTCATTGTCTTAATTTTTCCCAAAGCACCCTTTTCTAGTTTTCACTTTGACAAACTATTTGGTAAAATAATACCCTAATTTCTCTTCAACTAAAACGTGATAGCGCTTAAGTCGGTCCTGATCGATAAGATTCACAGACTCATTGTCATTAATGTCCATTTTTACTACTCCTTCTTTGAAAATCTTCTTGATCATGAATGAGCCTTCCCAGTTGGTCTGAACTTTCCTCTACCATTGACATTGGTGGGTTTTAGCTACTTTGAGACCAAGTCCCCCGCTTTCAAGGGCTACTTCCAATGCTAGATTCTACTATTGTAAGCTCTCGCCATGCGTTGCTGATACATTTGAATATGGTTTAGGGCCTTTAGGTGATGCTCATCAATTAAATTCAACTTCACAAATCTGATTTTCATTCAATCCGAATCCTTGAACCTGGCTTTCATGGCTACTCTTAAGGATCTGACCTCGATTTCCACTAGGAGAACTACTTTCATCCCATAAACTAAGGAAACAGGGGTTTGATCTATTGGAGCCCACATGCTGGTTCTATATCCCCAAAGGGTGAATGGAAGCTTATTTTCCCAATCACAATAAGTGGTCACCATCTTGGAAAAAATTTCTTGATTGACCTGTTTGCTAGTTCTACTGCCTCGTTGGCTTGAGGTATATAGGGAGAAGAGCAATGATTTTCAATGCTAAATTTTTCAAGTTGATTGGTCATTTCCCCTTGAAACTAAAACTCTGTTGTTGGACATAATGTGATGAGGTACCCCGTAACACGCAAATAAAAACTTTTCGATGAACTCGATAATCTTCTTGACAGTTATGTTGGTGAAAGATTCAGTCTCTACCCACTTGGAGAAGTGGTTGACTGCCATGATGATGTATCGATGTCCATTAGTTAAAGGGGGTCATATCTCACAATAATATCACTCCCCCATGTCGGGAAAAGAAAAGGTGTTGAAAGATTGTGGAGATCAAATAGAGGAAAATAACTAATGCCCCCATATATTTGGCATTTAAGACATTTCTTCATTTCAGAGATACAGTCGACTATCATTGTGGTCCAAAAATAACCTTGATGTTGACTTTTCTTTGCTAATCCCAAGTCATTCATGTGACGGCCATCTCTTCCATGGGTACGATTCATGACCAAAGATGCTTTTTTTCAAAAAGACACCGTAGAAGCAAGTTGTCGCTAGTGCACTTGAAGAGATTATTCCTAACAATTTTGAACTGAGCAACCAACCGATGAAGAGATAACTGTTCTGAATCCATTGCCCCTAGCGGGAAATCTCCATTTTGGATCATTCAGATTATGTCCCAATACCAAAATCCTCATCTATGCTGATAGCGGTCGAGATGGTGTGATAATAGAATGGCTGCCCTAGATGATGAAAGAACCACGGACTTGATGGGATGGATTTGAGAACTTTCCAAACATAGAGGCTAGAGTAGCCAAAGAATATTTCATTTAGTTTTCAACCTGGGGGACATGCTGAAATAGACACTTCTTGAATTATGCGGCCAATTCCCATACTGGATCGAGTTAAGGCCAAAGAAACTCTACTATGATTTCCCAATCTCCGATAACTTGCCGAATAATATCAACAGAATTACTAGCGATAGACACTTCCATTACCTTGACATTTCTTAAAGCTTGCATACGAAGAGGCATGCTTTATATTCTACCCCATTATTGGTGAAGGGAAATTCAAGGCTTAGAGAGTAGGATGACCTCATTCAATGATGTCACCAGGATAATTTTGAGACTTTCCCCTTGACGATCCATAGAGTCAAGGACTTGATTGGCGAGGAATTCAATGACTGCTCTACCCTTAATCACCTTTTTCATGACATACTCAATATCAAATCCGAGAGGAGAAGCAACCAGCGAGACAACATATCAGCTAATGTCAGAGAATGGCATAGATACTTCATCAGATCAATCTTAGCCACTACTTGGATTTTGTAAGACTAGAAGTAGTGCTTGAGCTTCTTAGTGAGCCAGACCATTATCATACACATCATCCCAAAACACTATATATCAAATCTCATACTCAAGAAGCTTCTATACACGACATGCTTGCGCTTATCTTCCTGCTCTTAAAAAAGCATTATCCCTATTGAACACTCTTTGATAACCAAACAGAGTATGAGAGGCTTGCCAGGAGTTGGCGGCTTTAGAACTAGCTGATTGATTAAATAAATCTTGATTCTGTCAAAGGCCAATTGATATTGTTCATTATAGATGATCGAATGCTTCTTTCTTCGATAACTCGAATATAAGCTTTCAAATGGAGCAAAGCAGTCACAATCTCGAGCGACTCTGGCTTTGACCTACTTTACTACTTATGTCCATTTCAGATGTAGTCAATGCAAGTTTTGCTTCACTGGTCTGAACTTTGGATCAGCTAGAAATCTATGATCTATAATAGCTCTAGAACCCCCGACATGTCTTCATAGGACTAGGAAAAAGCACTCATGTAATGTCTAAGCATATATTTAATCTCCTTTTTTTCCCCAAGGTTTTAAATCATCAGGTATAGATGATTCATTTGTACCCAAGTTAGTTTCATGCAAAAACACATCATGTATGGTAAAAATGTTATGTGTACTCATATGAATGCATGGCACCGTTAGGAAAAACATCAAACAAGTAAAGCAAAGTTTTGGATATTTCATAAACATAAAAGGTCTTACATATAAAGTTTATCAAAATAAAAATTACATTGGATAATCTCTTCTTCCTCCACATGTGTAGTAGTAGGAGAAAACGGAGTAGTAGACGCACGAATGAGTGGAGCAATAGTACAAAAAGAGGTAGCGTCAATATTGTTTGAGGTAGACCCTTCAAACACCATCAAAGACTGTCCCTTATAATCTATGGGTTCAAATTGCCCTTGCATAGCTCTTGGTTGCAGTTGTATACATTGACCATTTCATGAGAAGTAGTCACCTTGTGCTCATTACGTTCTTGACGAGGAGCGAAATCCAATCCTACTTGTGGTATGAAGAACTCAAGCTCTTTAGCTCTCATGATACACTAGTGATGTTTACTTAAGTCTATCTCGAGGGCAGGGTTATGGCGCTTCATCATTTTGCTAATATTCTTGACACATTAATCATGCACAGTTGATATCTCCTTTCCGATTTGGGTTGGTAGAATCGATAATGTTTGGCTTCAAAGAAAGACCCAAATACTTCTCTTTCTTGATCAAATTCTAAATAACCCTAAGTAGGGTTTCACAATAGTTCGTGTGATGGCCCACCTTAACATGATAAATATAGAAGTTCTTCCATTCACTAGCACTTGGTTGGATAAATGGCTTCAAGTTTCCCATGATCCTAAGCTCTCCAACCTTTGAGAAGAGTCGAGATAGAGTCGAGATAAAGTCTCAACATATGGGGAGATACTAGATATATCTCCTTTTGAAGTTTGGGCAACATTCGCATTAACAAGTTTTTCAATTTGGATCGTAGCTTGTTTTCTTTTTGGAAAAGAAGCAAATGTTGCTCCTTTGGTACTCCTCTCATATTTCCATATCTTGAGTTAGAGTTTTGGTCAACCTTGAGAAATTTTTCCAACTTTTCAGCCTTGACAAGCACATCATTACAACTAGAATACTCCTTAATTACCAAGCATACTTTATAGAACGGAAGTGCTACATCGAGGAGCTTCGCTATCGCCTTTGAGACATCAAGTCTATCCTTTATTGGGGCTTGCATGGCTATCCATCTTTCATATTAGGAATCAAAAAGCTCTCCTTGCCCTTGCTTCACTACTTCTATATTTTGTATCACAGCTTGATAATTCTTGATATGGGAGCGTGAATCACCAACTCCTTTGAAGCGCACTAGCTCCGGTATGACAAAATCATTCAAGACCCAATCTTCGCCCCTTGAAAAGCTGGTTGACTAAGGATGAACAGGAAGAGAATTGGCTTGTAAAGCTATGAATTACTACTATAAATTAGCCAACTCATGGGAAAATCCCTTTACAATGGGTTCCTCGACCCCTTGGGTGAAGAGCTCATCATTTTGTATCTTATAGCTGCTGGGTGAGAAGGAGGTTAGATCTGAGTCAATTCCCTTGGCGACACAAAGAGTTGTGGTTGGTTTTGCAATTGTTGGAAACCTTGGAATTGATTCTCAAAGATAACTAGTTCAACGTAGGAATTCTCAAATTGAGGTGCCCCTAGAACGAGGAGCATCTAAGGGTTGAGAGTTGGATTCTATCACAGATGGCATAGAAGGAGTGGAGAATTGCACTTGAGATCTCACATTCGAAAAGTTACCATAGGCATTACCGAACTAAAAAGATATTCTGGAAGGACCCTAGAAAGAAGAGCTAGGCATGGCTTGCCCAAACACTCCAAACTGAAAGACCTTTAGAGAATTGTGGTAGCTCTGATAGCCTGCCCCCTAACCTTGCTAAAGATGTGCAAAGTGGCCCAAGCTAGCCACTAACTGATACTGAGCTTTATTTTGAAGAGTGTTCTGATTAGACTGAAGAGTAGAAGGATGCCCTTGATTGACAACTAGGTAAATCAAAGAAGAACCCAATTGAAGATCCCCATGGGTGGAATAACCATTAGCAATAGGGGAATTTGATTCAAGAATGTGATCAGAATTCCTCTTCCCTTAAAGAAGAGCCCACACAAAAGCCTGAAGAGCTTCTTGAAACTACGAAGTTGTAAGCATTATGGTCATCACTACCTCTAGATCTGACCCATTACCAGACTGAGGACCTCTCCCCGGATGGGATTCGGTTAGCTATCGATGCTCACTTTAAGGACTTGTATCCTCTTCTAGTGGATTAACCATATCGCAAAGAAAAAATTGAGTGGATTAATCGATGCTTACAATAGACCCCTCACTGAAAGTAACGAACGGACTACTCTCTCGAATGTCGCTTGGTGAAATTCGAACAAGATGCTCCTTTGGAAGAACCCACTCTAGATGCTAGATAAGATTGGGTTAGGTCATGCATGTTTTGATGTTTTATATATTGAACACTCATGAAGAGATGAAATGTTATCCTAAACTTTGGGTGAGGAGGTTGAGAGAGATCAATGTGATCTCTCAAAGGATGAGATTGAATGCACTGAAGTGAAGTGGAATGTTGGGTTTTTAGTGTGGGTGAGAAAATGGTGGTAATGCCTTACCATGTTAACGATCACATGTTACGATAGCTTGAGGTGTGTGGACCTTTATTTCCGGGTAAAACAATGTGTTATACCCTTATGTTGTGTAAATTAATTAATGAATTGATGTTCATGTTTTATTTAGAATCACCTATGTGGTGAAAATGAATGAATCGAGTATAGGACTAAATTAGGTGGAGGTTCGGATGCTGATTGGGCTCGCCATTTCCATTGTGAAAAACGACTCATTTTGCATTTAAATATGTTGCTCATTTTATTAGTGCACATGCTGCATGTGAATTTCGTGTAGTTGGATATCTGGGAATGGGGCGTTCCCTTCATAGGGTTTTCATAATTTAACTTTATTATACACAATTATGTGGACATCATAAGTGGTATTAGACTTGGGAACATAGTCATTAATCCCTTGTGCAGATTTTGAGAAAATTCAAGAACAATGATTTTATCTCGATGAGGAGGAAACCGTTGTTTAAACATTAATTTTTCTCGGAATGTGTCAAAAAGATTAATTCAATGCATGATTATTCTACTAGTCTCAATACATTCTTGTGAACAAGTCATGTTTAGTTAATTAACCCCTACTTGGTAAATAACATATAATCTTACCTTCTAGAAAAAGTGTAACGCCAACGTCTGCATTGCAATGTTGGTATCAGCATTGCAACACCAATGCTGACGTCGCAACATCAACGTCAGTGTTGCCTTATTTTTCCTGAATGTAAGTAAAGAAATGCAAGAATTTAAACACTCTTCAAAACAACATCAAATTATCAAATAAGCATGAAACACAACTCTAGGAACTCAACAGCGCACCCCTTAATCGAGAATCCACTTCTTCAAGATCCGCAAAGTTCCTTCGGAAAGCCCTCCTCTTTTCTTTAACTTGTGTGATGTGGTTGGTTAGCTTGGGAAAATCATGAATGGAGCAAGTGTTGCTTCCATAAACTTAAAATTTAGTTTGAGACTATATTGGTGCCTCCTCCACCAAGTTTTCTTGATTTAAAACTTAGCAAAGGTGGTAAAAAGAAGCTTGAACATAAATATGAGCTAGAGACATTATTCCCTTCAATCCCCCTCAATTTTTGTGATTCTAAACCTCAAGATTACCTAGATGAATCCTAGAAATCCCAAGCTCGTACCCTTTCTATGAACTTATTTCTCTCCTTTAAAGAAAATCTTAGTTAACCTTAAGAACACCCCCAAAAAACCCACCCCCAAAAAAATTATGATATGTAAACCCACCCCCAAAAAAATTATGATATGTAAACTTCTCTTTTCAAAACCAAAGGAGCTCTCTTTCTGCCTATTATGCACGAGTTCCCCTCCTCCCTTTTGTCTGAATATCAGCTCTCCTTTTGTAAGAGAGCCCTTTAATCGAAACAAAAGCTCATCATGATTTACCATGTCCATGATTTACCATGTACTTTTCACTTTTCACCCCCAATCCAAGGAAAGAAGTCCCTCTCCAGTGCTTGGCCTGCAAGGAAAGTCAACCAAGGGTACAAAAACCCTAAAAGATTAATGGCTCAATCATTCCCAAAATTGTGCAATTATGTTGTTGCTAACTTAGCGACATTGGTGTCGACATTGCAATGCTGGCACTGACATTGGTCACATCGGTATTGGTATTGGCTTTTGGGCCCTGGTTTGGCCAAATCTGGGCCATGTCACTGCTGACTTGGAAATGTCGATGTCATTATGATAACCTTGACACTGACATTACTAATGCCAATACCGACATTATCAATGGCAACACTGACATTGGCACGTCGTTATGGGCATTGGGCCTGGATTGGGCTAAATCAAATTGGCCCAGCATTAAGGGGTCAATGTAGGGTTCACAAGAAACAAGGAATGCTTCTCCTAAGGACCTCCGAGACCCTGTCAAAGTGAAAGACTAGAACAGGAAAATAAATTACAACTTCATCATCGAACTCGCGAGTGAGGATCAAAATCCCGTGCTCATAGTTGGTTTCTTACTAGAGGTTCATTATATGCTAAAGCCTTGTGAGTTCCAACCAATCCTAATCCTCAAATTGTTGCAGGTTATATTGATCCTGCAAAACTGAATCTTCCTCGACTGCATGAATGACATTTCTGATCAGGACTTGATCACTATCATTGACAGTATCTTCTGAACCTCGCATATTCCATTTTAAATCTTTTTACTTTCTTGTAACTTTAGACAAGTCAATTGTCTTCTGTGAGTTAATAGCCATAAGTATTTGATGGTTTTTTTGTAGGTGGAAAGATGGATGGAGAAAGTACAGGAACTAGAAGTGAAGCGCCGGATATCAATTAAAACAACTGTTGCAGTGATATGTCTATCAGTATAATAATGATTCACACCTTTTTCAATTTCCTAGGAGTGCTCGCTGGCATTAGGAAAGTTGAAGAAAATCGAAGAAATCAAGCCGGTTTTTGCTCTGATGCAAAAAAACATGGAAGAAGCTCTCGCCAAAGCAATATTCTGCACTTCTCTAGGTGATCTGCTTTCTTTTACTAATTTCCTCTCATTTTGGAATTGATACGGGTTTCTTAAAGATGGATTAGTTTCTTTGGTGGTTAATACCAGTTTACATTGCACTATATATCAAAACACTGGAAAGAGATGTAAGCTCCACAAATGAAAACCAAGACATCGTTATTTCCTATTACTTTTCTCAGTCAAGTGTATAAACACGGTTTGTGGCATTGTTGCATATAAAAAAAATTCAGATTTTTGTAAGGAAAATATACGTCTAGATATGCCTAGCACACGCAGCGAAAATTAAAAAATGTTCCTAACTCCCAAGATTCCTTAAGATGCATAATCAAAACAAAAGCATGTCGGTAATGTCAATTATATATTTAGAATACAGTAATTCCTAACTTAGTTCCTAACTAAGTATAACAATTACTAACTTAGTTCATAAATTAAATATAAGTAAAACTTAATTTAAAATTATAACTAAGCATGCAAAAGTTCATAAAATAAATCTAGGCAAATCCTAATTTATAATATAACTAACTATGCATTATTCTAAATAAATAACAAACAATTAAATAAAGAAGAAAAAGGAAAACTTACCCGAATGCCGATCTCCTTGGTCTTTACTCTAAGTCCACACTAGTATTGTAGCAAACACTAGTCAATCCTCGCTTGAATAATCTCTGCAGTATCCACACGAAGACCACGAACAAAATTACCTCCCAGAGGTAGAACTCTCCAAAATTAAGTCGGTGCTAGCCAACCCAAAATCGGAACTAAAATTTATACTAGAGAAAATATTTTCAGTGTGAAAATATTTTCAAAATTTCTCAATCATGTAGATTGAAAAATAAATTTTTCTCCAAGAAAAATAATTGGAAAAAAAATAATTTTGCAAGTTAAAGAACTTGAAAAATTTTTGGTGTAAAAGAAAAGAGAAATGGAGGGGTTATTTATACAAAAAAACGAAAGGAACAAAACCACAAACTAGCAATGTGGGATAAACAAAAAATACCACTGCTAGGCTGGTTGACCTGCGGGTCAGACCAGACCTGCAGTTCCTTTTACAAGGCATCCCATCTGCCTTGTAAAAGGCTAGCCCAGCGGCTGGGCTCAAAGCCCAACCACTGAGCTAGGCTTATTCCTAGCCGTTGGCTGGGATGCCCAGCCAACGGCTGGGACTTGCGACAGCACAATGCTACTGCATGTTTCCCTTATTTTTTTATTTTATTTTTTATATTTAATTTAAATATTTTCCAAAAAAATATTTATTATTAAATACTAAAAAAGAAATCAACCCCTTTACATATATTAATATTTAAATTAAATAGTTTTCAAAAAACTATTTAATATATAAAATAATAAATACCATTCTCTCTTTGTCCATATATCTTCCGATCTAATCGGACATGTAATTTTCCAATTTAATACATTTTAGTTCAGACCTGTTTTGAGAATTCTTTAGCTTTGTTCATAGCTCCTCAAAGTGTCTGACCCGTAGGACCCCGCACACCAAGCCGCTAAAGATTCATTCAATCGGTTTTTCCCACTATGTTAAACTGATTAATATGGACTTTATACAAAGATAACAGTCCGTATCTTTAGACGATCATCGGAGGCCTCTAGCAAGGATTCATGATCCCTCGATGCCTGAGATTTCATTGCTTTATCAATCAAGTCCTGTTCAACAGTAGATTACTATGCAATACACTCCTTCCATCAATCAATACCATCTGGTTTTAGGGTACGGATAAGTGTCAACCCTATAGACCGGTTTAAACCGAGTCCAGCCAGTGTGTTTTAACTTGTAACCAAAGTTCATTGTTCAGTGAGATGTTTTAACTAGAATTTCATCCTATTAATACATACTCTGATTAGAGGTTTATTGAGCCAATGTCACTTCTACAAGTGGCCAGGTATTTCTCCCTTTATATCCGGGAGTGATGGATCCTATCTCGATAACTTAGCTCATCACTATACCCGTAATAATCCTTATGATGTCCTCTGGAGAGAACTGTGAAAGAATAATCCAAAGTATAATGATGAATGTACAAGATGACTGGTTTCTCAAGTGAAAGGATATTTGCACAACTACTGTAGCGAGATAATCATTAACACTGGATATTTAATCCGTATGATATCTCATAGTGGGTCTCCAATATACATTCAATTTATATTCATGTGTTCACTTCTAAGATCCTATCTTTAGCTTATTGAGATCAACTACTTTTGAGAAGTGCACCCAAATGCTGATCTATCCGCTTCATCAATGTCCAGTCTCGATGAAACTATGATCAGGGATGTTTAGACATAATTATAATTACACATAAAGAGAATCTCAACAATCATAGTCCCACTATGATTTCTCTTCAATGCTATAACTTATGTCATGGACTTTGTTGATCAATTAATAACTATAACATATAAACGTACATATACTTAAAGAAACAACTTTGAATAACAAAGAAATGCCTTTTATTAATTAATAAATATGTTTATACATCATACAAGCTAATGTACTACCCTAATTGCTCTTAGGACATACACTACATCTAACAGATATGTGGAGATCATGATATTCATTTGGTTTGCTCAAGCAATTATCTTTTTACCACCTTGATCTCCTTGATCTTAATAATGGAGTTTATATTTTTAAGGGAATTTCCTTTAATGGATGTCACCGTAATAGCTCATAGAGATACAAGTTTGCATGATATGCTTATTTATATGTTTTATACAAAAATTTATACAGACATTTGAACACTCATAAAACAAGTTTAGCAGACAAATAATTGAATAATGAAATTCAAGATGGGAACAACTGAGGAATGATGCATAGATGAACTTGCTCTTGTGGGTTATCCTCACCTTATTTTCTAAAAGTTTTCCTAAGTCGCATTTGTAGTTTCGACTTGGAGCTATCCATGTCGTGCTTTTGTCATTATCCCACATTGTTGGCGTAGTCAGGAATTAAACTAAGAATATATTCATTTCCATCTTTCATTGTAATCTCAATGAGCTACAAGGTATCATATTCATCGGATTTTTGTTGCATTACGATCTTGCTTTATCTTTCCAAGTGATACTTGAACCATAATTAATGTTGGCCATCACGTGATGTAAGCTGTTAGGTCAAGCATTTGATAATATGTAAATTTTACACTTTCTCACGGGTGACATCAATGCATGGTTCGATTTTTTTTTCATTTTCTTTTTTTCATATTCCTTCTTTCTTTTTTTCAATTTTTTCTTTCATTTCTTTTTTTGAGATATAAAATGAGATGATCCACCACAATTTTGTTGATTTATATATAACAATAAATTGAAAAACAAACATCTTTGATAATGTATGCCCTTCATTGTGAATGAAAAGCATGCATAACCTATTGTAGCTGCTTCTTTTATGTGCGTGTGTGTGTCACTTGCTAATGCTTCTTAACTCCATGAACATTAGTAAGACCATTGAGATTTGTCATATTTTTCTTATACCATATGTACTACATAATTGAATCAAACTAAGGCCCAGGTGTTACTTCTTTTACAAGAGAGATTTCTTTCGAATATAAGCATCATTCATAAACCTCAGTCATTCCAATGTAAATTTCAGGATTTAAAGTATCATGTATGCTAAGCATGTTTAATAAGTGTTTAAATATGTGCAATGATCCTTGAGAAAAATGTAACACAAATAAACAAAGAAGTACAAGGTTCACATAGAAACAAGGGAAATAGAAATAAAACAAAGTCTTTTTCATGTAAAGGGTCTTCAATGACATTATTGAGATAAGCTTTTAGTGCTTTCTTATTGGTTCTTCTGTAAGCTGTTTGATTTCTTTCAGAAGCTCACTACACTCATTGTTAAGATGTCCCTATATCACAAGGTAAATGCAAAAGTTATCATTGTCCATTGGTAAAGGAGGAGTAAAAAAAATTTCAAGTTTGTTAGTAAATCTAGATTCCTACACTTGACACAAAGGATTGCCAAGGATTTAGTCCAGGGAAAAATTGATACAATTGGAGTGAATTGAGTTGCCACCACCACTGATGCATCAATAATTTTTTTCTTATCTTGACACTATTTACCACTTTCATTTACCAACCTCTCTTCCAATGTTTCTAGCTCTTCATCATGATGATGTGACCCACATTGGATAATAGAAGAAGTATGGACATTCTGATTAGCATGTGTTAAGTTTTATTTCAACGCCATCGCAGCACCTTACATCTCCCTAGTGTTATTCGAGGATAAAAATTATTTCATTTCATTAGTCAAAACACCATTGATAATTGCTTTCAAATTTTATTCATTTAGGATTGTTATTAGGCAAAAAGGGTTGAACCTCCTCTCTATTAAACTCTAGCCCTAATTTCCTTGAAACCAAATTTTGAATAATAACATTTTCCCTTGGGAGAGAAATTTTAAATAGGATCTTTTGAGATTTCTTTCAAGTTGCACAATATCATCAAAATGTTAGTAATGCATGTTATTTCGTTAATTGGGTTATGTACGATGAAATGTATGCATGAATGAATGATTATATGTAAATGAATGTGTATAAAGTGATTTGGTTATTTGGTCACAATTGATGCTAACCAATTTTTTATTTCAGCTATTTGGTTAAAATGACACTAACATTAGATTTCGGCTATTGATTGTAATAACACTAACATTAGATTTCGATTAATTGTCCCCAATGACGTTAACCTTAAATATTAACTATCGATCACAATGATTCTAACCTTAGATTTTGGATATTGGTTGCATTATAGGTTCAAAACTTGAGAAGTACCTAAGAGATTTAAGGCTATTTGGTTACAATGAAATTAACTTACTATTAGTCTGAAACAGCTTAACAAACAAAGTAGAGGGGGGTGAATACAGTTAATTGGTTCTTTTTAGAGTTTATAAATGTTCTTTTCCAAGTTCAATTTTCATATGTGTGCTGAGTGAAGCATGCTGAGTTTGGTCTAAAAACTATAAACTACTCAGCTTCGCTGACTTAGTTTATCTTCAATCGCTGCTGAGTACTTTACTTGGGTCAGATTAGTTTTTCAAGAAGAACTTATAAAAACAGAGAGAATGATGAATGAGCAAGACACTATAAAGTTACACGACAAAGGATAGAACTTCAACACCTGATATTTCATCATGGTTCGGCCACTTACCTACCTCCAATCCTTGGATTCCTTTCTGAGCTTTAATCCATTAGTGTTTCCTTTTTCTTTAGGTGGACAAGCTTTTACAAAGGGTAGACTCTATTATAGAAAGTACCTTTCTTTCTAACTACCACTCAACCACAATTTAGGTACCCTTCCTAAACTGTGTCACTCAAATTTTCAAATAGAAATTGTAAAAAGAGGATTTCAACTTATAAAACATGTTAAATCCTTTAGAATGTTAAATCTAAAGTATTCTCTCTATTACAAACTAATTGGAAGATTTGTGTTTGCTTTGATTGCTTGATTTGGAATTTCTGAATGTTGGGAATATTTGTACCGTATTTCAGCTCTTAAGAAATTTGAGGTGATTCACCAAGTTTGAATGTCTACTTCAGTCTTCTATTTATACTTGAAGTTTTAGGAAGTAGTCCTAGAAAACTTCTCATTTTGACTTTGTCTTCAATTTCTCTTCTTTTCATATCTTTCGAATTTGCCCATTTGAAACAAATTCCATGATGTTTAGAGATAGAGATTTCGAACGTTGTGGCGTGAGATTAATCCGTTAATCTTGATGAGTCAAAAACTCATTTGTCTTCAAGCAATTTTATTCTGATAGAAAGGCCCACGAGATGCAACGTGAAAGCTTGTGATTAGTCTGAATACTGACGCTGTAGAGTTGCACAGAGAAACTAAGAAATGGTGCATGTTAGAGAATTCCTTTTGACTTTGACTTTAGTAAGGATTCTCAACATTTTATACCGACACCTTTTCATTGTGAGGACCACTTAAATATATTCTTTAATTTTAGCGCTTTTTCTCCTGAAAAGAATCAAAGGAATATTTCGTCCCTTATAGATAGCGTTAAAAGTATTTGTGTCATTTATTTCTCTAAGTGTTAAAGAACTAAGCTTTTATGAAATAAAAGCAACTTAGCTTAGCTGAGTCTATATCTTGTAAACTATGTAATATTATGTTGAACTCAGCTTTTCTTACTCTAAGCCATAACTTAATCAAACATTCAGTGAACTGAGTTATTTTCCAGTAAACAAACTCATGTAAACTTATTTAATTAAGAGTCTACTTAGCACTTAATTAATTTCACTATCCTAGATAGTTTGTTATTTCCAAAATGTTTTAAGTGCTGTGAAATACTATTAACTTGGGTTCAACAATCTCCCCCATTTTAGACTAGATAACAAACTTAGTAGTAGAAGAGATTAATTGAATATATAGTTTAAATATATAAAATTATTTAATTGATGATGTAACACTCTCCTATGTTGTGTGAACTCCTTAGTCAGTTTGGACTCCCCCATACTAAGTGGATTCTCTCTAGTCAGCTTAACTCCCCATACTTAGAGTAATTTACTTCAATTTTGGGACTTTATCTTACTTCAGCTTTTCTTTGAGGTTGGTTTTTTTTAGTAATTCCTGCAAACACTTTATAAGTAGAAATAGCATATAAAAATAACAAATATGAAGTTAAGGAGCTCTTAACTTAATAGAAAAAAACTTGTAATTTTGCATTTATATTAAAAGACTTAGTCATTACACAAAATGTGTTTAGAACTAAGTAAATACGGATTAAATACTATTGCAAAATTTTCCTAAACTGTAGCTATCAACGAAATTGAGAAGATTGTTTGCCAGTTTTTGGATAGCTACTGCTTGAATTGTATTATTGATATTGTTGCTGTTATTGCTCAAACTAAGGTTGTTGAGGATGTTGAGGCTGATTTGGAAGTGAATGTTTATATTGAGAGGCCTTCCTTGTAGCATCTTCGACTACTTTCTCCCCCTTTGTTATCTGACCCTTCAGAATTTCCTCCTGGCATAGATTAAAGAGTTGATCGAAGCTTGGAAGTCCTCTTGCTTCCCAATGATTGCTAGAGAGATTTCTAATTTGAGCTGCTCTTTTCCCTTAAATGTGAAGATGTCATAATCATTTAGTTCTTCTAGAAGTAGATGATGACACAGGTCGAGATAAGTGATTTGGTCAAATCCTTGATAGGCAAACTATGTAAAGCACTACAACAGACCTCTAAAATCTGAGGAAGAGAGCGATCTTCAACTTAGCTTCCATGTCAATTATTCTTGGATAAAAGTTGTGCATGGTTCATACTGTGAACTCTATGTCCTTTGAATGATACATCCCGGTGGTGATAAACTAATCTATGTTCTACATATCATGGATACGATCTTTGATGATATTGTGCTTTTATACATATAGAGACTAGTGTCTAGGTCGAGTGACTTAGTTGGCTCTGAAACTAGCTTGCCCATTGCTTTGAAAAGAGCTTTCAGCACTTTCTTGACTGAATCATCAATGTTACCATTGATTACTTTACCGGTAGACTCAAACTTCTCATTCAAAGCATCAAGGTTCGGCGAGGGCTTCTCAACCTTTTAACTATTCTTCTCAACGATCTTGAGAACTTTATTTACCTTTTTGTCATAGTTAACCATCAACATGGACATACTCTCCATCACCCTTCACATGTTGTATCCAAGGTCCTTATTGACTTCAACAACTTTGGACAAATCACTGAACTTTTAGTCAATGCTCCTCTTTATCTTAGCTTGTTCTTCAACAAACTTATGAAACTATGTAGCTTGATTTGCTAATGTGGCATTCAAGGTACTTAGCTTCTCAGGAGCAACATCAATGATACCCTTCATCTTTCATGCTACGACATTAGATATAACGGTATACATGGGATAAAGGTGACAGTTGCACTGAGTTGAGATGTAGAATTAGAAAACTATGTAAGGATCAAAGCCATCTTGTCCATAAGGCTTTTAGCTCTCTCTTTCACCAGGTGGTTACAAATGGTATACAAGCTTCCTTGAATCTTCTTAAAATCTTCATAGTTAGCTAATTCTAAAGGAATGCTGGAGTGCAGATCGAATTTTGGTATTTTAACCTTTAACTTTGCGGACAAGTCCATCAATTTTTGAGACTGTAGCAAATGGCTTACTACTCCATCTAACTTAGCATTAGTTTTGAGAGTTGGTTATTACTTCCTAGCTAACTCTCAAATCTGAGCCAAGATGGCTAAATTAGCCAAGTCCTCTTGGATTGGCTTGCTGATGGAGGGAGATACTTCATTAGTTGTTAAATTTTCCTTAGCACCTTCCTCTAATTAAAGGGATTAGAGGGGTAGTGGATGGGTTTGAAGAAAAGGTTAGTTCAAAAATGTTTTGTTTAGAAGAATGAGTGGGTGTAGGTTTAGATTTTATAATGGAATGATTTATAGTAGTCTGAGTAGTAGGAGGAGGTGGAGAATGGGTGATAGTTTGTTGAAATTTTTTTGGAGAGGAAGGGGTATAGTCAAGAAAATTTACAATGTTTGGAATTTGAGGAGGAGAATTTACAAGAGAAGAAGGAATTTGGGAATATACAGGAGTAGGGATTTAAGGATTTAAAAGAGAAGTTGGTTTAGGATTTTAGAAGAAATGGGGGAAGGATTTAAAGGTACTTGGGGGTTGGTTGTTTGACCCAAGGATGGGTCAGCCTCAGGTAACTCAGTTTGAGTTGGAAGATACTTGGGCTGAGTGTGAATTAGCTTTGGGATGCTGGAACAAGGAAGAGCAGATTCTTCCTCATTAAGAATCTCCACCTCATCACTAGCATCATCATCACTGCTCACCACTTGAACATATTTCTTCATTAGGCGAGTGGTGGTAGAGCGCTTACACTGAGTACCCTTAGCTTTGGAAATTAATTCCTCCACATGAGTCGCAACTTCGGATTTAGAGGTTTTAGGGTTCACTTTGCCTTTCTTACAGCTTCCTTGCCCCACATCATCCTCAGTCACCTTAAGCTTGGGCTTTCTTTGGAGTAGGGTCTCCTCTTATTCCCTAGCATCCTCTGCTTTCGCAGCTCTCTATTTCACTTCAACTTCATTTTGAGCATGAGTTTTGAGTTTCAGCCTATTTCTTTGCCTAGCTTGAGGCTGGGCATGCATATTTCCTACCCTTGTTTTTGCTAGGCTTTTTCTTACCCTGGAAGAAATACTTTTTGGTTTGGGTGAGGTAGGAGTAGAAGCTGTAAAAATTTTCTCCAGCTTGGCAAAAAGTGGAACATTATCAGTAGTGTCCTCAGTATCTTCCTTGAAGTCCACCACAAAGTTGTCTTAATCTTCTTTTAAAATGTCCCTTGGGAACACAATCGGTGCTAACTTAACCTTTCTTTTTGCGTCTTGAGCCTTGGTATACAGAGTGTGAACCTGGTTATGGTAGAGCATGCTGAAGTGATTCATGTCAAGGGTCTTCTTTTAAAGAATCACAGTCTCTCTCGGTCCATCAACAAATGAGGACACATCCATTCACATAACTTTCATTAGGGCAGTGATCAGATAACTGTAATAGTATACGGTAGTAACTTTGGTCAAGTGATGAAGGATCATCACTGGCTAGTTACGTTGGTTAACTTCTACCACATGTTAGACCATGCACCTTTCAAAGTACGTGCAGCTTGAGAGAGAGCCCGTCTTGGGTAACAACAGCTTCACAAGCAGCTCATGACAAGCTCTTACACCCCAACTCATCCTTGATGTTGAGATCTTGCCATATCTATAATTAGTAAGGAGTTCCCAATTCTCCAAGATAACAATAGCTTCCTTAACTCCATTTTTGCTCAAAATAGTGCCCTTGCATGGCATGTTTAGGAGACTTCCTAGCAAGCTTACACAAATTAGGAGGGAATTTTTGACAATATCCACCATAAGCATATCATTGTACCCATAGATGGTGTACAAGTTCTCATAAAAACTTCTAATTAAGTTTCTTCAATAGTCCTTCATAATTCACTTCATACACTAGGCCAAAATCTAGGTTTTGTGCTTAATAAACCTTAGTGAATATGTTTCCAATGGGGAAAATGATCTTCTCTAACGTTCCATCGATGTTCACATACACACTTGTTTTAGAAGTGCTTTGAAGCATAAAGGTTCATTTGGTGATCTCCATTCAGATGAAAAGGAATTTAAGAGAAGAGAGAAATTTAGGGTTCTTTTGTAGAGAAAATGATTGTGATTTCGAATCTCAAGTAACCTCTCTATTCATTAGATTACAACTTCTATAAACCTCTTCAAGTTAGAGAGATACGTGGTTCTCTCACAACACATGATGAGTAATGGATGCAGAGATTAACATAGATTTAACCAACATAGTAAAATATTGAGTTTTGATTTCAGATGATTCCAATTCAACAATGACCTTCGGATAAAGTTTTTTTGAGTTTTAACCATGAAACTGAATCTCACATCGTTACTTTAAAATGTAAACGGTGTTAAATAATTATTATCTCATTCTGCTGAGTTAAGACTTGATTTTCAACAATTATCCAAAATTTCTTGATTTTCATCATATGGGGTTTACCATTCCTATAAGTTGCCTTATAACATTGAACTACTCCTTGGCTAAAGGTTTGGTGAATATATCATCTCGTTGTTCTTCTAATGGAACATACTCTAATTTGAAATCTCCCCTCATCACATGATCCCTTATGAAGTGATGTCTTATATTGGCATGCTTCATCCTGCCATTTTGAACTGAATTCTTAGATTAGTCAATTGTGTTTTTTTATTATCACACATAATTTCAAGGCATTTTGACTTTATGCCATAAATCTCTAGTTGCTACTTAATCCATAGCAGTTGTGCTACACAACTTCCTACCTTAATGTACTCAACTTCAGCTATGCTCAATGTAATAGAATTTTATTTCTTACTGTACCATGAGACAAGGCATTTTCCTAGGAAATGGCATCCTCCTGTGGTGCTTTTCTAGTCGAGCTTGTCTCTGCCATAGTCAGCATTTGTGAATCCTGTGGGAGTAAAATCTTAGCTGTTGGGATATGACAAACCTACATTCAGATTACCTTACAAGTACCAGAGAACTCTCTTAACAACTGCTAAATGAGATTATATGAGATCAGTTTGATAACGTACGCAATAGCACACTAATATTAAATATGAAGCTTGCTAGTAGTTAAGTAGAGGAGTGAATAAATAATACCTCTATAGAACATGTTGTTTGCAGGTTTACAAGTTTCATCCTTATTCAAGATAGTGTTAGTGGCCATGGGAGTGGACATTGGCTTCGAATGCTCCATATCAAACTTCTTCAGGGTTTCTTTGGTATACTTTACTTGATTGATGAATATTCCATCTTCACGTTGCTTGATCTGAAGTCCAAGGAAAAATTGAGCTCTCCCATCATTGACATTTCAAATTCTCTCTTCATTTACTTGTTGAACTCCTTACACAACTTCTCATGAGTTGTTACAAAAATGATATCGCCATCATAGATTAGGACTAGCAACACATCTTCTTTTCTTCGTCGGATAAACAGAGTCATATATGCTTTCCATTTTCATAGCCTTTAATGATAAAGAAATTGTCCAGCCTCTCATACCATGCTCTAGGAGCCTACTTCAATCCTTAGAGAGATTTCTTCTATTTGAAATACATGCTCAGGATGTTTTGGATCTTCAAAGCCTGGAGGCTGGTGCACATAAACTTCCTCTTGGATAAAGCCATTCAGTAATGCACTATTGACATTCAATTGAAACAACTTAAACATCATATAAGATGCGAAACCACATAGAATCCTAATTGCTTCAAGCTGAGCTACAAGAGCATAAGTTTCATAATAATCTATGCATTCTTGTTGATTGTAGCCTTGAGCAACAAGCTTGGCCTTGTTCCTGAAAACAATGCCATCTTCATCAAGCTTATTCTTGAAAATCCATTTGGTGCCAATAATTGATTTCCTTTGGGCTTGGGAACTAAATCCTAATCATCATTGCGCTTCAACTGATCTAGCTCCTCTTGCATTGCGATCATCCAATAATCATCTCCTTCTGCTCTTCAAAATTCTTAGGTTCAATCAATGAAATGAATGATGGATGGCTCATGAATCTGCTGAGGTGATCTCATGTCATTACAGGATTATGAACATCATCAACAATACTTTCAAGAGGGTGATTACGATGATTCTTAATCTCTCTTGGAAGACTGGGATCTAAAACGGGAGCCTCTGCATTAGGTTATTGAGGCTAAACTTGATCTTCTTCTTCATTGATGTTGATGGAAAGATCTTGGTCAACTTCAACTTCCACAACTTCTAGTTCTTGTGTTGGGTTGGGAAGCATAGATGGTGGCATGCTGAGTTAATTTTCTTATTGATTACTCCTTTATCTTCATCAGATGGTCGTCTATCTACATCATTAGTTTCATCGAAATCTGCATGCATAGACTCCTCTAATAAACCAATCCTTTTAATATATATTCTATATGCCCTACTGTTAGTTGAGTAACCCAGAAAGATACCTTCATAAGCTTTTGGATAAAAATTTCCTAGCTACTCTTTGTTGTTTAAAATGAAGCACCTACAGTTAAATGATCTAAGATGACTAATCTTAGGCTTGTGCCCTCGCTAAAGCTCATAGGGTATCTTCTCAAGAATTTGGCAAACTAAAACCTGATTCATGATATAACAAGCTATGAGAAAAGCTACTCCCCTAAAGTACTTTGGTAGATTATTATCACTCAGCATGGATCGACCCATTTCAACTATGATTTTGTTCTTCCTTTCTACAACCCCATTTTGTTGAGGGGTATAAGGAGTAGAAAGGTTGTGGTCAATATTATGCATTGAATAGAATTCTTCGAAATGAAGGTTCTCGAACTCACATCCATGATCACTTCAGATTTTACTTATTTTAGTTCCTATTTCATTCATTATTCGATTACAAAGTTTGATAAAAGACTCAAAGGTTTCATCTTTGCAACTTAGTAATACTACCCATGTGAATCTCGCGAAGTCATCCACAACCACCAATGAAAATCTTTTTCTACCCATGCTCATAGGTTGAATAGGACCAAATAGATCTAGGTGGAGGGGCTCCAACGGTCTCTTAGATACTATGTTGTTTATCTATATAAATAAATTCTTAACTTGCTTACCAAGATGGCAAGCTTAGCAAAACCTATCTTTCTCAAAGATGATACTGGGTAAACCCACAACTAGTTGCTTTTAGGCCAGTTTGGACATAATTTTTATATTTATATAACCCAACCTTTTGTGCCAAAGCCACAAATTATCTTCTTTAGATGCAAGACAAACATTATTGGAGTCTAGTGATAAATTAATCATATACACATTATTACTTCTAGGAGCAAAGATTAGTCATCTTAGATCATTTGGCTGATTTATCTAAGAGCACATTATTTGTAGTACTTCCCTATTGTTTATCTAAGAACCCTTCATGAAATTCTCGATTGTTTATCTTGGTACCCCTATGAGCTACAAACTTGTTCCAATGTCATGTTGGAATCCTCTCATTGTGAAATTTCTTAATAGATTACAAGGTTGGAAAGGTAATTGCTTGTCATATAGCGAAAGAGTTGTGTTGTTGAAATTGGTTCTTGCCTCATTACCAATCTACTTGCTTTCGCTTTTTAAGCTTCCGAAGATGGTTAACGATAAACTCACCCAACTTATGAGAAACTTTCTTTGGAAAGGTGATGCAAAAAAGAGAGTTATTAATAAAGTTAGTTGGAGCACGATTGCTCTTCCAAAAGTAATGGGTGGTCTATTTATATGGGACTTCAAGATTGTTTATTGTTTCCTTTTACTTAAATGGTTTTGGAAATTTCGAACAGGGGAATCAGATTCGCTTTGGTTCAAGTTATGTGTGAAGAAATATAATTTTTCATCTTGGAAATCGTTAGAAGATTATAGTTCTAATGGGGTTATGAGCGGGCGACACAGAGCAGTGGGCCGAGAGCACGCGATTTCATAGGCATGGTCCACCGGGGTGTTCATAAAAAGGTGCACCGGGTCATGCGACCCTGGAGAAAAAGGTTGAAAGAGAGAGTGAAAAACATTTTAGATTTGGTCAAACCTGAATCCGCCATCTCTTAGTGTGGAGTCACCGCCTGGATTAGCTCTTTCTAGGAATTAGAGTCCTGTGAGGCTTAACGTCCGGAGGTCGTCCCACCAAGACACAGAGATTCGGGTCCGGGATAAGTTGCTTATTTCTTAAGTGATCACATTATGTTACATCTACAGAAAACTGTATTTTCTTAATTGCACATATTCGTGCTTAAGTTATTTTTTGAGTTTAAATGCATGATTTACATATGGAAAAATAATAAACCATCCACAAAGCTAAATAATAAACCATCCACAAAACAGTAAGCAAATGTGGAAAATCAATGCGAAAAATAAAGATTACAAGGCTTCGAAAAATCAGGGGATGCAACCGCTCGCTAACCTATTAATTACATTTCAAAAAAAAAATGAAATTGTGATACCCGAAGGAAAATTAAAATCCTAAACATACATCTAACATGCATCCACAAAGGTTGGCACAGGGGATATCTCACTTATTTTCGATTTGATTTTAGCGAGGCCCGTGTGGCCTAATTAAAACATCGACTATTTAAAGTTGTTATTTTAAATAAAAATAATTCATTTTTATTTACATGTATGTTGGTCAATTTTGTTAGTGAAAATGACCGCATGGCAAAAGATGAGGTCTATTATCCGGGAATAATTTTAATTCCCTTCGTTGGGGTATTCTAACAAAAAAATTAAAAAGAAATAAAAGATGAAGAAGAGAATTACAACATTATTTACAATAATAATAAGGAATAAAAATAATTCTTGGGTCCACAAATAAAGATCATAAAGAGATGAAGAAGAAGATGAGCATGGAATTCACAGTTCTAAGAACTTAGAGGCTTACCCTTGCGGTATGAATCCACTTCGGTGTATCCGTTCGATCCCCGGGAGCGTTCCTCGTTCGTTTTGATTTAATTGTAGTTTAATTGGAAAATAAGTGTTTATTTATCCAAAAGATAATCAGACTCAGGTTATAAATTTGTTTTAGACACGAAAATATCTGAGTATATATAAAGAAAAAAAGTAGATAAAAAAGATTTGAAAACAATTAAAATTTGGAATCTAAACTTTTTTTGGATCCGAATAATTTTGAATAAAATATTTATCCGAAAGATAATCAGACTCGGGTTCTAAATTTGTTTTAGACCCAAGAATATCTAAGGATTTTTAAGAAATGTAGGAAGAAGAATGATTTGAAAATAATCAAGATTTGAGATCCAAATATGTTTTTTATCTAAAATTTCGAGCCCCCTTCAATCCAAAAATGTCTGACTATTTATAGAAAAAAAGTCCCGAAAAATCAAAAAAAGAAAGTTTGGCGAGGTTGGGCCAAAGAAATCCCATTTTGGGATTTCTTTGGTCCACCACTTATATATATATATGTGTGTGTGTGTGTGTATATATATATATATGTGTAT